>JAKTYP010000017.1:0-72625 GCA_030561945.1 Metschnikowia krissii | reverse complement strand
GCAATCGAACTTTCATGCTGTTCGACCTCATTTCCAGGTAAAATATGAACCTGTGAAACAAAACTACTTTGTTGACTGTGAAGACTTTCTTCGTCAACAATCGCACTTGCCACATATTGTTCCCCAACGGCACCTTCTTCATTTGAGATGTTCTCTGTGGTGGAAGGTAAGCTGCTAGGACTTACTTCCGCAATCGAACTTTCATGCTGTTCGACCTCATTTCCAGGTAAAATATGAACCTGTGAAACAAAACTACTTTGTTGACTGTGAAGACTTTCTTCGTCAACAATCGCACTTGCCACATATTGTTCCCCAACGGCACCTTCTTCATTTGAGATGTTCTCTGTGGTGGAAGGTAAGCTGCTAGGACTTACTTCCGCAATCGAACTTTCATGCTGCTGAAGTTCAGGAATGCGCAACCCATGAAAGGGTGTAAAATCCGCCGCGTCTGAATCGATATCTGCCTTACTATCATAGAAATGTTCATATTCAGAACGATGTTTTGGTGTACTAAATGAGATACCAGGTCTTTTCTTTTTAGGTAGTTTCTTTTTTTTGATTTCTGAGTCAAAATACAGTCCTTTTAGGTAAGCAAATGAATTACTTTTTTCATCAATATCGGATTCTAGATCACCTTGCTCCTCAAAATGTCCCTTGTGTGACATATCTTTGATAGTGCTGATTATTGGCTGGTCTATTTCATCTTTTATGTCCAAAGGTTTATTGGAATTCCTTGACCCACTTTTTACAAAATTGAGGCCATCTTTTACGCTTTGTGTAGAGCTTTTGAGTAAATCAATTTCAGGAATTGCATAAAGTATTCTGTCAAACTCATTTTCAATTTTAGGAGCACCAAAACTTTCATCATCACCAGAATCAATTGAGTTTGATTTCTTCAAGGAATCCTTGCTCAAAATCCCTTCATAGATCAAATGGGGACGATTTTGAGGTATGTTCCGATAATTGTCCCACCACCACGCCATCTCTTTGTTTTCAAGATCAGGTGCATCCGTATCTATCTCATTACTTTTAATGAAGGATGATAGATCACTATAGTCATTTTCACTGTCTGAAGAATCTTCTGGATTAGAGATTCTCGAGTCAAGTTTTTTCCAATGATTTATCTCCTGGATTGCACCATTAGCTATATCTTCAGGTGTTTCAACCACATTGTCAAACTTACTGGTTTCTGGAAAAATAACAGGATCTTGACTATCTGTTTTGTCTCCCTCCATAAAAGTTTCCAAAGAAGAAGATTCAATGTCAATTATTTGGGCATTATTTGTGTTTAAGTCATAAGATAAATCAGTCTGGGAATTTTTGATACTTTTGCTGCTCTTATCAAAATCAGCCCCAAGATTTTTTGTTTTATCTATACTATCATTGTCTTCGTATGCTCGATGACTATATTTTGTGTAGTCATTCACGAAGGCAACATAGTTATCGATTTTCAGGTCATCTGGATCGTCAGATGCCAATAAAGTATTGCTGCTGCTTAATGCATTCTCATTGACTACCTGTTCGGTATTTTGGATACCTAAGGGTTCGTTTCCAATAGCGATGGAAGGCACTGACTCGTGTGGTCTTTCTTCAAGTTCCGCATCCCGCGATTCTTTCAGCACGACCTTTGATTTTAGATTATTCAGAGGATCCCTTTCTCGACTTTGGAGAACATGCCCTAAGGCTTCATTGTTAGTTTTACCTGTGGCAGATTTGGGGTTGTTTGAAGAATCAAAAAAATTGTCTAACCAATCATTAAATGGTGCTATCAACAGATTGTGTTCGATTTCTTTGACAGAGACTGCTTCCATGAATCCACATTTCTTCATTTCTTCACCACATTTTTTCAATTTCTCGACATGAGCCTTTTCTAAGCGATTTATCTTAGAGGAAAAGAAATTTCTCAAAGTTAATGTGTCACATTTTGTCATAGAGTGTGAAGTGCTCGCAATTTCTGCTTCTGATTCAGTATCTCTTGGGGGTTCTAAATATTTCAGCCTGCTATTTCCTGTGATTCCTAGCACATCTTCTTCAACGTTTGACGGATTAAGTTGTACAATATTCCACTTTGAATTATTTTCTTTTCCAAGAATTGTTAAACGGTACGGATATGACTCGCCGGCTTCAAGATCAATGCTAAAAGTGGGCAAGTCCATTAATCGAGAATCCATTATTTTCCAATCATTTGAAAAACTGTACTGGGACTGTTTTTCTTGAATGACAGGTCCAACCTGGATGTTTGCGATTAAATCATTCTTCATGGCAAAAATATGTTTACCTGAAGTAGCAGGCTGAATATAACCTGTCACAACAATTGCTTGGTGTGCAGTAGTAAATTCAGCCTTTGGTTTCAAATAGTCAGTTTTGAGAGCTCCTTCTTGTAATTTTCTGAAATCAGACACATGTTGAAGAGAATTCGTGGTAACTTGATACTTTGTTGCAGAAAAACATTTGTAATTGAATCCACCTACGAAATATTCCAAGTGGGTAGCGGAATTATCCACGGCGTAATTTGCACTAAGAACAGCCTTCTGTGGTTCATAGTTATTTCTCGGCGTCATTTGCCATATGTCTGAATTGATATGGCGAGCAAGCCCGTTGTCGTGTGCTCCATAAACAGAAATTTGGCCATTTTCAGATGCGAAAAGGAGTCTTATTGGATAAAGTACATCCTTCTTGACAGGAAATTTTACTTCAAGATTCATGTCATGGTACTTTTGAGACACTACTGCGCTCACATCCGCTCGTTCCAAAGAGTTTTGGCTTGACTGAGTAGTTGTATCAAAGCCAAACTGAATAGAGGCGGGTATGTCTTTGGATAAAGAAAAAAAATAATTACCGTCTTCGAGTGCTTTAAAATAACCTGTGTATTCCCAAATGTATGCGTCTTTGGGTGTCAGAAGTTGCAAGTTTATTGGAAATTCACCTTTTGAACTCGAGGACGGTTCATTTTGCAAGAAAGTCAAATAAGGGTTTTGTTGAAACAGTGAGTAAACAGGCAGTGTGATATCAATAATTTCAGCTTTTACACTAGCCAAACAATGTTTGTCAGGGTCTATGGGAACTGCTATTGTTGCAGCTGCCAAGGCCAATATCAAAAGAAGTTTAATAGCCATCGTTGTATTGCGTGCTAAACAGAATAATGTAGGCGTAGCGGGGCAAAGACTTAATTTATAGTGTTCTCTAACAACCCCTTTCTTTGTTTAATTTTTTTTACGTTGCCTGATAAAAAGTAAAAACTTTTGTGAACATTCTTGAAAAAAACAATATTCCATTGTTTTCCAAATGTTTCTTGGCTGACACTATACAATTAAAATATATTGTGCTCTTACCATACAAGGATGGATGAGCGTGCCGCAAATTTCAGATGATGTTAAATGCCGCATTAGCAACATCAACTACTTGATTCGATCAAAAAAAAACAATGGCAATGAAAGGATGTATTTTGCTTTTGATTTGATCACATGTCGTCAAGACGTATCATCAGAACAGAACGCAATATACTTCACTCGCACACCATCCAATGTTGCTAGAATGAAATCAAGCTTCACACATGTTCGTTACTGTGGTCATCGTATATCCCGAACAAAAGTGAAGAAGTCTCGTACACACCAGGTTATATAATCTGATTGGATATTTCTAGCTTCAATTTCTTTTGGAGATTCGGAGTTAAAAAATCACTCATGTCTAAAGACATTAAAATAAAAATAAAACAGTTAGTGCACGGTATGCGCAACGGTTTAAAAACTTGATTCGTCTAAACCGCCTTTAAAGATTTCTATGCAATCAATTTTCTCTGGGATGATTTTTGAAATCAATTTGTAAACTTAAGAATAGTTTGTCAGTGTGAATCTGATGGGATGAAAAACCCCACAAATGGAGTTTCTTTTTATGTAGCTATAAGTACCTCTTGTTCAAGGAAGTTATGGAAAAGAGTCTCCACTTTTTCCTCCTTTTTAAAAAACAACGGTAAAAATTGAAGAATCTCTTGGCCATTCAATTGCTAATGGTCTTGAAGAATACATTGTTCCCGAATTGCTTGGAGGCCTTTCTTTAACAATGGGCCAAATTTGCTTTGAACCAGCATTATATAATATTCCCAAAAAAGTATGAATCTTTTTTTTCAAACTCTCACAATCTTTTTGTTAAATTTCGTTTTTATGGCCACTCGTATGATCTCTTAATGAATAAATAGTCTTGATATTTGGACGTTATTGGGAGGCACAAAGTTGAAATAAACTCTATGGATGCCAGAATCTGCGACATATTCCGAGCCCAAGTCCCCACCGGCTGACGAGGTCTGCATTCAGAGTCCGCGAAGAATTTAACAAATACCTTTCAATGATGATAAATATTTTAGACTCCTTATTTGCGAGTTTGTTCGTGTAGAAATAGCTCCTGACTCGTTTTTTGTCGTGTTTATGTTACAAGCGTCACTCAATGCTCTCTTTGAGAAGAACTATCCGAAAAAATAGGGTTCATAAAAACTTTCTTTATTAAATCACTGGATTCTCAACCTCGAAATTATCCATAATACTATTGTTGTCACTCTACTGATTTCTCCAACAACTATCTTGAAGATATGTCTCTGACAATAAAATTTTAAATTATTCAAATATTTCTAATACCAGCTTGTGCATTTTCTCTCTGTGCCCTGTGAAGCATGCAAAAGTAAGCCTTTTTCTCGTTTGAATAATAGAAAAGTAATGATGGCGGTCACAAACAGCCCCGAAGGTTCAAAATAGCGTTGGAAACCCCCCCCATGTACTGTTTGCGGAAACTGATGTGGTTTGGCCTAATTAAAGCGAAAGAATAATTGAAAACCAATAATTGAAAATCCATAGAGTATCAAGACCTCTGTTTCCAATGCCTTATTTTACCTCAAACTTCTGGCAAGGTGCGCTTTTGGTTATCGTAGATAGTTTTTAAGTATGAATCTAATCAGTTACATGAAGTTTTTCGAATGCTTTCAACTTTATTATGCAGTTAATATCAGTTTCTGGTCATTTTCACGTGGAACATTCTGAATCTCTATTTCACCGATTCAATTGATATCATTAGCGTCATAGCTTGTGAGATACTGGCTTCATAATACATTTAAAATGTTCATTTCGCAACCTCTCAGCTTCAATCGTATTTTTAAGTTGAGAATCCGGTCCAAGTAGAATTAATTAAAAGAATCAAAAGGGAGCTTAAACCGAATTGTTCAAAATGGAGGTTTCAGGCGAAACAAATGTTTTCTGTATATTTTCGGGAACCATGCGTCATCCGTTGAAACTGCACCTGATTGCTAGCATATCCACCCTCCCCGCCCTCATTCAAGAAACTATGAGACTTAACAGTCGGAAACATAAAAGAAAAGGACAAAAAATTGTGGGCTTTTTATTCTGGCCATTTTGTGTAATTAATCATTCGCTTTGGGCGAAGTTGGTGCATGTGACACGACAATTTCGCAGTCAGCAGCAGATAGCTGTCCATGCCAAAGCTATAATAACTTAAGGTTACGATGTATATATCACTACCTCAAACTCTCTCTTTTTAAATGAGCTATATCGAATAAAAGAATAAACGTACTATGAGTGATATGAACTATCTGTGGCCGATTTTCTTTTGTAACTAATGTATACTTTGAAGTTTCCCACCCGCTAAGCAAGATAATATTGTGTGATATACGATTTGAGGTAGAAGGCTAAACACCAGTAATATGAAAAAAGAGATGGCCGCCAAACACAAAACCGTGTTGCTATCTACCAGAGTATTATGTACTTTTATTTCTCGAAAGTGAATCCCCATTTTTTTTTTTCTGGTTGTTTTTTTGGTCGTTACAAATCGAAGCTTTCTTTCCAGAAATGGATTAAACGTGAAGCGCACCTCTGCGGCTGCGGCCATGACTCGATTCGACAGTGCACGTGGTGCACGTGCATGAACAAAAAATTAGAACGCATAAACAGATGTGGTTTCAAAAGGTAGTGTTCCCTCAGGTATATTTGCATTTTTTATTGGAAAGGGGCGTGATAATTTTGTGTGGAACTTCTCATAATGGCAGCTTATTTTTTGTTTATGGATTTCTATTTTTTTGTTTTGTTTTCACATTTGATAAAATGAGGAACGTTCGCGGTGATTTGTTAAAAGTAAAAATGTTATACATGGAAATCACATACCAAAGAAACCTTACTCAACGACATTCAATAGTATATGTAAGTTTACTGATATCAAAACAAATTATTTTTCAGAGAAGAATGCCAAAAAGAACTGGAAGCGAAGATGAAATGAGCCAGACCTAGCATCAAGCTGAATACAGGTTTCTTTTTCCCCTTGCATCAACCACCTTGTAGATGATTCTCTTGCGTATCTTAACAAAATGTCTGAGCATACGGGTCGATGTATCGAGCACTCGCAATCTGCAAGAGACACGTGGCTGGGCCCACGGATACCAAACACATCGCACACCATTGCGCCGGCCTACAGTTGAAGTCATCGTTTGCATTTATTTATTAGTTATTGTTTTCCATACTTCACACATGGGTCTAGACAATCAAGTATCTGATAGGAATGTGCAACAACTTAACTACGTATCCCACAACACCCATCATAACAAAACCAACACCAACGGCTCTAATGATTTTGAAGTATTCTGCAAAGTTAGTATATGATCTAGCGGCAAAAGTGTCTGTGACTGTGCCTATGACATTCTGCCATCTAGGACCACCCGTCATGGGTTGGGGCTGCGTCGAAATAACACATGTGCCACAGCCAGGATTACACAATACGCAACGCAGCACATGCAGCCATTTTTCTTTCTTGATTATAGCGCCATCATAACAAAGGTTGTATGGTCAAGGGGGGTTTTCCAGGATTCTGGTAAGTCATGTGGCGACTACATCAACATACCTTTTTGTGTGGGCTTCTGGCACTTTCTGATGAACGCCGTGCTATCCTTGATGAACCCTGATGGAACCTCGGTGAGTTTCTCCAATCCTTCCGCCATTTTTGCTGCTTGTGATGTGTGGTTAGAATGTTGGTAAAGAACAAAAACGTAGCGGTGTTCAGTTCCAGACGCGGACGCGGGTCGTGCGTGACCCGGTGATTAGCTTGCGTGTATATGCAGACGACATTCGGCTGCGAAAACCGCAGCCACGGCTGCGGCCAACAGATATATATGCTGTGTTCTCGTTGCACTTTGCTCTCAACACCTATGTTCCTGTATGCGTATTAATGTATTTACACTTTTTGTGCTCTTGTGACGCATTCTATATCTTGCCTATCTTAAAGAAGATCCAAAAACCCCTGGTCGTTGTTGTCGTCGTCTTTCAACCGCTGCTGCTCGAGTTCCAGCATTCGTTGCAAGTAGCGATTCTCATGATTTTGTGCCCACTCATACATGCTTTGTTCCATTTCACTATCAAGACTCCATTTGCGCACAATGTGAGGGATTTCGCCCATGCACCCCGCCTCGCCCTTGGCCTTGATTAGTATCTGCATTGTTTGCACATAAAGTGTCCGAATCCGTACCACAGTGGCAGTGGTCATATAAGCATTGAACGAGCTGGGTTCCACGGTGTGTGACTCTGCAACCTCCGCTAAGCGGGTCAAGATCTCGTAGCAGAGCGATGCGCCCTGATTCAAGCTTTCTGTGGGCGTCAGCACTGCCAGCGGCAGAAAGAGCTCCTCGGCAACCACCATATATGTGCGATATGGACGGGCAGAAAAGTTGGGAGTGCTGGCGTGGAAACACTTCCAGAGTTCGCCAAGCAACCCGTGGCGCTGACCACGCAAGTCGGCCACAAAGGCCAAGAAACGCTCGTAGTTGAAATTAGTAGATTGTTTGGCCTCCTCGAGCACCGCAGGGTAATCATCGCGGCGGCCAAGTTGCAGACTCGCAAACTGCAAGGAATTAGTTTCAGAGATGAAGTGATTGAACGCCCGTGCCTCAGAAAACCTGCTGGCGATCTCCGCCCAGCGAAATATTTGGTCCCAAAAGTTGCTGCTGCCGGTGCCAGCCACGTTGAGCAGATAGTGTGTCTGGAAAGCGTTGATATACGCCATACACGCAACATACTGATGGTTGAAAAGCATTGCCACAACGATTGTCGTAAGCACGTTTATGTTGGGATAGAGGGGATCCAGGGATGAAGGTTTGACGAACCCTGCCACAAGCTTACCATCCAGTCCGAGGCCCCAATTTGCCTGGATGAGCCGTTGAGTCTGTTCAACGCTTTTACCGTACGCAATCAGCGAAAGCATCACCGACACCAACTCGACGTCAAACACGCTCCGCTCAATACCCCGAAGCTTCTGCTGCGAGTCGTATTCGTTAAACAAATCGAGCCATGTTTTGCCGTGTTTAAACCCAGACTGCCGTGGATTGACAACGTGGTCGTTCAAATGCGACAGTTCTACACGCCAGAGCGACTGCTGGCCATTACCGTATACCCGGAAGCGGAGGAGCCAGAGCCGGTGGCTCATTCCCGCTGCGCAAGAGCCAGAGACGCCTTGCTGTTCCATATGCTGAAACCAGCGCAGTGCCAAGTCCAATTTACCATTATTCAACTCGAGCTCGATCAAGTTCTCGTAGTCGGCAACAGACAACTGGAACAGCCGGGGATCCGCCGTCGACAGTGACGTGAACACACCATTGCCCTTAGCATACAAGTGTGGGGTTTCAGTTATCGGCATAAGCAAATGTGCATACACTGCCCGGATCTGCTCGCGGAGCTCGCGGACGTGTGCCATTTGCATCGCTGCGTCTCGGTGCTGTATCATCTTTGCCGAACTGGCCTTTGAAAGCATATGGTTTTGATACCGGACCAAGTTAGAAAGAACATGCGCCAATTCCCGCTGGCTGAGGACAGACTGCCACGGGATGGGCAGCGCAGGTGACGTCCATTTGGTGATTGTCGCAAGCAAGGCATCAAATCTTTTCTCGCGCATGAGCCGAGCAATTTCCCCTTTGACTTGCTCATGGGCATCACTATTTTTGACACTTATAGAAGCTATATGTGTCAGAGAAAGACGGCGGAGGTAGCTTTCGGCGGGGGAAGCAGCTAGCACATGTGCCACAGTTTGGGCCGTATTTTGGGCCGAGTTTTGGGACAGGTACCCTGGGGCGCTGTCAGGTGCTGAGCCGGAAGAAGCAGTGCTTGAAGCAGGTCTTTTGAAGTGCCGCCCTATACTGGGGGTGCGACATCTTTGGACCCGCATTAGTGTGGTGAGTCCTGTCATGGTAGCGCTAAGACTGGATGAAACACATATTTTTCACTCCTTTAGTTCGTGATTTTGACCTGCATATACATAGTTAGGCCTGGTCTTCGCGGATATACATCACGTGACCCTAAGGTAAACTGTGGCTCCAGCACGAGAGCGCCCTATGTTGATTCCGGCTTCGTTTTACTTATAGTATGTTCTATAACTTGGACTTGCCAAAAATATTAGAGGGAATGCCTCCGACCAAGTGTACCGAGTTATACTCCGCAATATTCAATAATCCTTGCTCGTGGCTTCCACCATCCACAATAAACTGCACTGATTCCTTCGTGCCCTTAATGGCCCACTGAGGATTCGCATTTATGTCCTTTCCCAACTCGACGCAGTGATTGATTCCTGCGTCGAAGTCAGGAACAATCTCACTCACAAATCCCAAGCTGAGTGCCTGCTCAGCACCGAAGATTTCCCCAGTCAATGCATACTGGTTTACCAAAGACTTATTGCCGACGAGGTTAGTGATCCTCTGCAACGACCCCATATCGGCCACGATACCAATTTTGATTTCCCGAATCGACAACTTTACATCGCGGGTGGCCACCCGAATACTGCACGCAGATGCAATGTCTATGGCCAAGCCATAGCAAACACCATTAAGCAAGGCAATGGTCGGGGTTCTAATCCGCGCAGGTGTAGCAATGGCGTCCTGAAACTCTCGTATATGGGCGTACATTTTGTTTTTCTTTTGTGCAAAGGAAGCGTTCTCACTGGAATCCATTAACAGCATTGCGGCTTTCAAGTTCAAGCCCGAAGAGAACGCTTTGGCAAAGGCGGAAGAGATCACAATGATATTGATTTCTGGATCGCAATCTAGCAGCATCAAAATTTCGTAGTAAGCACGCCAATCTTCCTCGGCGTACGCATTCAATGTCTTCGGGTTGTTGTACATCACATGCACAAGCCCCTGCTCAATCTCCCTCACTACCCATTTCTTAAACTTGTCGAATTGCTTTAAGTCAAGTGTCATTTGTGTCTATTGGTTGAATTCAGTAGCCGTTGTTGATTTCTGGTGTTCTAGGTGCGGGTACTTCTTGGGGTAAGCTGATGCGCTTGGAGAAAGCTCGGTACCCCACGAATGTGCCGAGGATGTACCTTTCCTGCAGGAGGCAAACTCCACATTAGTAGGGGAGCCCAAAGAATATGGCTTCTCAGAAGAAGGTGGGAGGCAAGCGGAGAAGAATGGAAGCACGACATATCCCGGCAATTCTAAACAGTGTATTTGCTAGGCGCAGTCAGCCCTTCATCTGCGGCGGCTTGCTCGAGCCCTTCAATCATCTTTTGCCGGATCATGCGGTTGGCCTCGTTCACTGCGTTTTCGGTAAGACCTTCAATGAGCAAGTACAACTTGGGCGGTGATGGAACCTCACGACCGCCTTGTTTCACAGTGGTTGGTATCTTTGTATTTGGCGCGTAATATTGGCCCTTGTTCGTAATAGAAGTGGATGTCGCTTCGATGATTTGCGCGAGACTGTCGGCGTTGACAACAATCCACCGTGCCTTTTGCGGAAGATCGTTGATAATCACGCGGGAGTGGAACTTACAGAAGTCGGGTCCTGCAGTTTCGTCCGCCCTGCCTTCAATGACTTTGAACTCCGGCAATTCGAGCGCGACCTCGCGGGCCACCTCGCTGGCCCCACCTGTCTTAGAGGTAGGTTTGGGTTTTGGCTCGACGTCGATGTCGTAGGCCTTTCTTTCCATCAGTTTTGACGAAATGCGCGTTTCATCGAGCTTGTGGAGCCCGTTTCCGCCAAATCCAAAACGGAACTTCTCTTTCCCGCTCTTCACCTTTTCTAGAAAGGAGTCTGCAATTAGCTTAAGCCGCGAGTCAATCTCAGATTCAGCGACTTTACTGAGACGGAGAGCTTTCACTAAGTCTGCGATTGGCCGTTCTTGCTTCGATGTTACGAAAGTATACGCATCGCCATGTTTGCCGGCCCTGCCCGTGCGTCCGACGCGATGAACATAATCCTCCATGTGGTTTGGTGGATCGAAGTTTACCACGAGATCTAGTCCTTTGACATCTAGCCCCCTTGCCGCAATTGAGGTTGCAATGAGCACATCCACGCCACTTTTATTGCTTGAGAATTCACGGATGGCATGCTTGCGGTCTATTTGCTCCTTTCCCCCATGAATGGCAACACAAGGTATCTTTTGCGCAAGCAACTCCACAAGCAAGCCGTCGGCCGAATCCTGTTTCTCCACAAAAACGAGTTTTTTCACATCTGGGAAAATTTTGAGAACTGCAAGGAGTCGGTGAAACTTCCGCCGGAAAATATCTTCTGCGGAATCGACGTCGCTGGTCTCAAAAAACTCAATCTGCTGCGTAATTTCAGGCGCAACAACACTAATTCCACCCACAACAACTTCCACAGGATCCACAAGCACAGCACGCGCGAGGCTTTCGATCTTTTTGGCAAACGTCGCAGAAAACAAAATGCTCTGCCGGTTGGGCCGAATCTGCGAGAAGATTTTGTTAACCTGTGGCTCGAAGCCAAAGTCAAACATCCGGTCCGCCTCATCTAGAACGACATACGTGACTCTTTGTAAATTGCACACGCGCCCATTGTTGGCGGCAAGTAAGTCGATGAGGCGACCGGGCGTCGCAACTACAACTTGTGCACCCTTTTTGAGCTCTGCAATCTGCGGCTCGATCGACGAGCCGCCGTAGCAACAGCACGCGGAGATGGCCAACTTCTTCGTGAAATACGATAGCTGCTTGTAGATCTGGAGCGCAAGTTCGCGCGTGGGCGTCAAGAGTAGCGCAATGGGACCGTCGCCCTTGGATAACGGGGGCTGAGCTTGCACGTGGCTCAAAAGAGGCAACACGAACGCCAACGTTTTTCCCGATCCCGTTTTCGCCACACCCATGAAGTCACGCCCAGACATGATTGCTGGGAGCGCCTGCGACTGTATGGAGGTGGGTTTCTTGTACGAGAGTTTATCCTCCATTACACTGAGAACCAATGGCGAGAGAGGCAAGTGGTTCCAAGCAGAGATGGGCTTGGGAACGTCTGTACCCAGGACCTTGATACCGTCCATCTCAATTCTCATTTCCTTCACTTCTTCTGCAGAGAGCCGGCAAATCAGTGGCAGCTCAACGTAAAAGTTCTTGCGAAAGGGTGCATACTCCACCTGCTCATGGTCAACTTTTGCCAACTCTTTGCCCTTGACAAAGCTCTTCATCCTAGCCAGAATGAGTCGGTCAGACTCATCAACATCATCATCATCATCATCATCATCATCATCATCCAAATCATCAGAATCTCTCTCCATGACAGATGCAGGGTTTGATGTGGCCAGTATCGTGTCGCTAGCCATGGTGGTGTTTCCTGTGCTTGGGGTCGTAGACGCCATGATGCCCGGTTTTGGATCTGGTCCTGAATCGGCGCTATTAAGTGCTTCTAGATAAATATCAAGCTCATCTCTCTCGTCGTTCTGCGCGGTTTTGGTACGCTTTACTCCAAGACCACTCCCGCGGTTGTAATTGCTTTTAACGGTGCCAGGAGTGCAGAACTTTGGCTTTTTCCCTGCGTCATCGTCTTCGTCTATACCAAACACACCTGCAAGTGGCGCATGGCGCTTACGTGTAGCAGCCAAAGGGATCTGTTTTACTGCTTTAAATGCAAACAGGCCACTGGGATTCTTTTGTTTCCACGAGTCTAAGCGAATCTGGCTGGACACCGATGTGTCTAATGTGGATGAATGAATTATGGACGAATCTGTCAGGGCTTGAGGTTGCGGGCTGCCCCGGTTAGCTTGTTGTTTCTTGCGCTTCCATTCTTCAAGTTTCCTTTGTCTTTCTAGTTTCCTCATAGCATCGGCCGAAAGAGGGGTTGGCTGGTCTTCTGCATTGCTCGTAACTTTAGCACCAGAAACTCCAAAAGATTTAGAGGAATCCTGTATTCTTGGTGGTATCGAGGACCCTATGGAGGCCTCACTGGATGCCTTTTTGAGTTTCCATTTTGCTAGCTGCTGTCTACGCTTTTCAAGTTTCTCAAGTTTCTCAAGTTGGTCTTCGGACATGTTAGTTTTCAAGCGAACGAACGAGTTTTTTCCGTAATTTTAGATGCACACCTTTTCAATATTGTTGGTTGGTTATTGAAGATAAAAGAAAAAAAAGATTAGTTGTTGCGGCTCCATTTAGTACCGTTACAATGATCCGAGGCCACAGCCGCGCACTCACTCGATTATGTATGGCGATGACCACAAGATGCCCTGTGCATTTAGGACAAGATTGTTGGAAATAGAAATCCCACCTTCGCGTACTTATATTTTTCACAAATACGGCATTTTCCAAAACTTGAATCGTGACTATAATTTCGACCTCCATGGTCTTATTGTACGGTTTTTTTGATACATCTCTACTCTAGGATTTGTCAACCACTTCTACTTTAGGATTTCTGCTGATTGAATCAGCAATGAATACCGTATTCCAAAACTTCCACTAACATGGTAGAAACACTTCATGAATAACATCGTATTGAAATTTTCTACAAAGAAGTGGTTACTGTCACGGTCTGCGAGTTCAAGAGAAGCACTGGGGCCAAGTCATCGAGCCATACGGCAAGGCTGTTGATGTAAGCAAACGATTCTTCATCGTCCAAATGTGTTCCCAAGGTTGGTGCAGGAAGTGTTGAGAAGATCACAGCAGTGGTTTCTTTCTTTGATACCTTTTTCATAAGCTCGTTTAGAATAATGTGCTGGCCCTTGGCAGGGAGATCACTAAACGAAAGCAGCTCAAATTCCTTCTGAAGTTGCTTGTATGTGAGCCTGTTTTCCCGACTAAGTCCACCCTCGACTAGGTTCACACTAGAAATATCCCTGCTGGACATCGCGTGGTCTTCGTCATCTTCTCTAAATCCTGGCGATTGCAACTGTTCATGGATTCCGTCATTTGTGAGAATCGAAGGGGTCTGAGTTGTTCCCGTCTCTTCAAACTTCGGATTAAAGTACACACCATTCTTGTTACCCTGGATTGCACGTCGAGACGTGGTCTTGAGTCCGACTTTCGTTTCAGCACCAGTGGGCTGAGTCAACGACTCTGCATGAACGCTCTCGTTACATGCCGACATGGCATCCTTTTCGTTATGATCATGGTTCAATGGTCCATACTCCTCTTCATTTTCCTCTGACTCGTCGCCGTCAGGTACGAATTCTATCGATGGCTTGATATTGTCGCTGTCTTCATCATTGTCGGCGTCGTCAGCGTCGTCTCGAATTTTAGACTGCGGGATTTTTGTGGCCATGAAATTCGGCCTAAGATTGGACTTAGACGGGCGGATAGAAAGTTGGTCTGGGTTTACGAGTGGAAACTTTGCTCGTCTAGGATTCAAACCATTCAGGGCAATTCTGGCCTGACTAGAGCTGCTAGGTCTTGTTTCTGCAACTGCTGTCTTCGGTGATGGTGAAGATCTTCGAGTCGATACGCCTGTGTTAGATAGAGGAGTCACAATTCCTTGTTGATTCAGAACACTGGAAGCGTGACTGGTCGTGTCTTTCTTGATGTAGTCTTTTTCAGTATCACTTTCATCAGAGGAGTCAAGAACGCCATCGTATTTAAAGAACAGACCATCTCCCTGGGCCTTCATGTTGAGCGATAATGATAACCCTTGTTGGTGCAAGTTAGATAAAGTGTATCTGCGATTATTTTTGAATGATTTACCGAGGCCATTGCCTTCGGCAGGACTCTTCGATGAGAACGTCAATTTCCGAAGTCTGCTGGAAAGATCTTCGGCAATGACGATTGAACGTGACTTATGACTGCTTTGCTTTTGTCTCTTTTGCGTTTCGAGATCTCGAAGTGCCCTTCTTCCTTCTACCATATTATTCCACCACTGATCTGACTCCAAAACCAGCTGGATATGTCCATAAACAACCAGTGTCTCCTTTGTGGTGACATCATGTCCCTTTACCAATAAATTATAGCTCTGTAAGTTTTCGGTGTCAAAACAAACAATCTTCACTTCTGCTTTAATGCGTAAACTCTCTAGTAACGAGTGAAGACGATGTCTTTCATCATCTTCTTCTGCAGCCACTTCCACGAAAGCGATAATTCGCAAAACATATCCATTTTTCTCCCATTCATCAACAGTCGAAAGAATCAGACCCAATTGCAAGATCAAGGTGTAAGTGTCGAAATTTGTCGACATCACGGACTTACCGTCTTCAAGGAGACATATCAGTGACATTTGAATCGGGTATAAGTCAATATAGCGTTTCTGTTTTGAGCTCATTTTCGAGATTTTGCTCTTAAGCCACAGCTGGTCCAATACTGGAAGGTGGAAGTCCTTGAAGTTTGCCGCCACGGCAACTGTTGCCTGCATTATGACCAAGTCTTCCACAATCTGGACCCACTGTTTGATAGAAATTTTCTTTTCCTTCCGGCACTCGTCAGTGGGTAATTGGAGACGTAGATTCGGTGAAAGCTCCACGCCGTGCTTAAAAAAATCGTAGAAACCAAGCACAGTAATGTTTGGTTTCATACCACCTAATCCGGAGCCGAGAAACACGTTGCGCACACCCCACGGTAACGATGGCCCGATGGCAATTTGCACGAATGCTTTGATGCGTGCCATATCACGCAACTTCACCCACGCATGCTTCTGTTTCTGAATTTCCTTGAACGAGTCGATGTTGAACTCAGCCAGAACACCGTCGTTAGTGCCCTCAGATAAGAGAACCACATGACCCAAGATATAGAGCCCTCCTTTCTTGAGGTGGTTGCAGAAGCCAATTAGATTCCACGAGGTCTGCGGGTCGTCACACAACAACAAAATTTGCGGGCGCCAGTATTTCACGCTCATTTGCAACTTGAGCCGGAGCAAGTACTTGCGTACTTGGTGGTAGATCAAGAGCTGGGAAATGTCTCCGAAATTCAGTGGAGGAGCGGAGTAGTGGATGGCCATGATGAGGAACAACAAGAAGACGATTGCGGAGGTTGCGGACACACCGTCACAGATATACATTGCGACGATGGAGGCTATACCTCCAGTGAAGGCGGTCTTGGAGCTGAAGTACTTGAAAGAGGGGCGAAAGTTTGGAGCAGATCCGAGCCGTAATAGGAAGCAAGCCAAGTTTGTGACCAAGAAGGTCATGAGGAACGCCATTGTGATGAAGACGGCAATCTGGTTGATATCTGCGAGGAGGAACACTTGGGCAAGGAGCCAAGTGACAAGAATGCTGAGGAGCTCAGCAAACCTTTTCTGGGAGCGCAGTTTCTTGCGAGTGGCAAAGACCGAGAGTCCAGGGATGATGCGGTCATCTGCTATGGCATTGAGCATAGAGGCGGCACCTACCACGCCCATGATGACCGAGAAAAGCGACGTCAGCACCTCGCCAATAATGATGATGAGCCCACTGAGGTTGATGGTCTGGATGACCTTGATGTCTCTATGCAAGAGCTCGCGCGGAGTGGAGATGCCAAGTGAGATGATTACAAGCAAGTAGAGCACGAAACTGGTCAAAAGCCCGTATAGCGTGCCCTTGGGAATCAGTCGGGACGGGTTCCTGAGATCTCCCAGCATCAGCGAGCCCGCAAAAATGCCGGCCGTGGCCGGGAAGAAAATACCAAACATGTTACGAAAGGTCTCGGGAACTCCCGGTGGCATCACAGATCCGACAGCGCCGCTTGTGAAGCGGGGCCACAAGTTGTCGAGCGTGGTCGCCCACGAAATACCCGTGTATTTGATCCCGTCCAACGGCGCCGAAAGCGGGTATCCTGGCGGCACGAGCAACGCCAGGACCGGAATGGACAATGTGCTGACGGTAAGGAGCACAAAGAGCCAGAAGGCGGTACGCGAGACGAGCGCCAGGCCCACAACGGCCACACCTGTGCAAAGCGCCAAGAGCATGGTCAGATAGGCGAGCTGCCAGCGTGGGGACTCCGGCAATACCGGGGCTAAGTCACCGGAAGCACCGAAGTTGACGAGAAGCGGCTCGATAAAACCTACGACGTTGAGTGATGCGTTGAGAATCTGGCCCACGAAAAAGATTAAGCCGATCGCACCGCCGAACTCGGGGCCGAGCGAGCGCAGGATCATGTAATACGCGCCACCGCCTTTGACCGTACCGTTAGTGGAAATGGCACTGATAGAGAGCACTGTAAGAACGTTGATCAGGTACGACATCACGAGGAGAAGCACCGAGCCCATGATGCCCATCTGGCCCACAATGAAGCCAAAGCGGAGAAACATCAAGATAGAGAGCACGTTGAGTGACGTCAGAAGGTAGACACCGTCGAACGTGCCGAGTTTCGACGATGCTGTTGCGACGCGTTTGCGCCGGTTCTGGCCTTTTGTCTGCGGTAGAAGTGGTGCGGTTTCCGACATGCCTAGTTTTTTGAGCTTGTTCTAGAGGGATGGAAGGACGGAGTTTTTTTCTTTCTTTCCCCTCTATTTTAAAGAAGTGGTGCCTGCGCGTCTTAGCCTAGATTATCGAACCTCTAACAAGGCAATTGTATTGGTGTTGGCGTCCAGTTCCCGAATCTGGCGACGGAGCACTTTATTGAAAGTAATCGTTGGGCAGGCTTAATAACGAAGAGGGTTTGGCCAGGCGCGTATAGTACAGGAAGCTTAGTCAGACGGCGGGTAAGAGGTCTTCTAGAAGTCGGTAGAGTAAACGAGAGACTAGCAGCGGACGTGGTGTTGCTGTAAAAGAAGGGGGATACTAGTTTGAAAGAATGGAGGGCTCGGCTGCTCGCAACAATTTGGAGTATCGCTACGGTCACGTGAATTATGGTTATAGTATAGAACGCGCGTGTTATGTGCAGTCGTTATCTACGTGCTTGTACTTGTATAATTGGATAGACTTGAACACTTCCACTTTTGTATATTGATTTTTTTCAGATACGGGGATATAGAATCACTAAAAGTAAGGACTAGGGCCTCGAGAGTGGCATTATTGATAGTTTTTTTTTTCGCTAAAGAGTATGTGGAACATGTAGCCAGTGTTATTCATGCGAGTTGTTTATCAATTATATATAGATATATATGTATGTATGTATGTATGTGCACAGGTGGTAACCCAAGAATTCATTCTGGTTAAATATATTTTGCACGCTCGGCACATTATAGGTGTAATCCGGAAAATCGATAATATTATGGATTCCTCCAAAACCTGAGAGTGAAATAGAACGATAGTAATGATGCGGATGCTTTAGATAGATTTATATAAGGACCACTCCGGCCTCGCCTCAGGGGAGTTAGATATTGTGCAGGATATACGCTTATCTACATAAAATATTTTCGATACAGTTGGTGCGGACCCGTGTTTCAAAACCCAAATCTACATCAATATTCTAGGCAACTCTGGAAACATCATCTCTAAAGTGCTTGGTAGACTTATATTATATATTTCAATCTTTTTTCTTGATGGGAGTTCTCTTTTATCATTAAAGTCTGCAAAACAAAACAAAAAAATAAAATAGATTGCAGCACCACAATTTCGCATATGGTCTCCCACTACACTACTCAGTGTGGCCCTATGAAGCTTAACTAACGTTGATCGGACGGGAAACAGTGTTTTCTTCATGGTATGGCCGCAACCGTAGGTGAAATGGATACGTAAAATCTTGAATAGGCCATGGATAAACCTTATAGAATATCACACATCGATATGAAATGAAAGGTCCAGAACTGAAAAAAAAACAAGAGAAAGAAACTCTCTGAAGTATTTGGCTTATAAATTTCCGAACAAGCGAGGTCCAACGCAGGCTTAGTATTTTATAAGTGAGTCCTACCGCCTTGATTTTCATTGAGACCTTCTGTCATTAACTCTTGGTACTCCCCTCCGCGACAAACGTCCATCATGCAGTACATGGGAGGGCAAAAAGTAATTGAGGCGGCAATTGGCCAATCGTTCACGAAACCCATCATTTTTCCAACAGTATAAATGACAGAGATGCCCTTCTCATTCGTTCAAAGTAGACCCTATAGAATGTATATCTGCAAACGTTCATCTTGCGTTTAAGATTATGGAGTACATGTCTCTGATTTGATCCGACTAAGACCCGCTGGAAAATAAAACGTTAATGCCATCGGGCATTGTTCCGGAGGCGACCATAAAAAGACCCCTGGCCAAAAAATACCAACAGCCCTTTTATGGTCAGGCATAAAAAAACCAAGAAAGCCGGGCTATAGTTAAAGGCCCACTGTATTTGCAGCGCACGGGGGGTTCCTTCTATATAATAGGCCAGGCTCCCGGCCGCGAGCCTCAAAAATGCACGCCACCCACTAAAAAAAAAAAAAAGGTTTAAAAAAAAATGACCAAGCGCAGCGCAATGCCGCGCACGAAAAAAAGTCTCTCTCCCCCAGATATACTTAACACTACATTACATAGCTTCAGCATTTGACAATAGTAAGGAAATGTTCAGGCTCCTCACACACAACACAGGGTCGCTGTTGCGGCCTGTTCTTCTTCGGAATGTGCGGTCAAACCCGTCGTTTAGGAAATCGGGCCCGGCAAACGTCTCCGTGGAGCTCGACAAAGGCTTCCAGTTCCGGAACAACCTGACGGCCGCCTTGCAATCGACGGCAAAAGCAGAGTCCAAGTTCGCCAAGACCGCGGCCGACCTTCTTTCCCCTGAAAAGACTGATAACCCCCTCTTGCGCAGCCAGGTACGTGAGTTCGAAGAGTTGCTTCACGGCGCCGCAGGGAAAACCATCAGTTCCCGCAAGAACGGCCATAACAACATGTCCACCGTACATGAGCTTGTGGACATGTTCCATAATGCCGCCATCCGCGACCAGTTGTCTACGGACGATGTCTTTAACTACACAAACCTTCTTAATGAGGCCGTGTACGCAAACCGCTACTCGCGCCTCAACGACAGTCGCAATCGCGACAGCGACCAGTATCAGAATGTCACCCTTTCAAATGACATTTGGCTTAAGAACGCTGTCTTGGAGCTTGCCGACTCTCTCTCTGCAGAGCCTATGCAACGTGTACTTACACATCAGACCTTGCGCAAGCTCTTGTTTGCCATGTTGCAGTTGCAAGTACACACAGAGATGATCCGCTTCTGGGAGCATGGTGTGAACGATCCCCTGAACAGTGGAAAGTACTTACAGCAAACTGTCTTGGCTGTGATGTTGCCTTTGATATATGCCGAAAAACGCTTTTCCTACGACGAAGTCATCAAGTTGTACGAGGTTAACACCAAGAATGTGAAGTACGTGATGCACCAGCTCTCTGGAGCTATCGGAAAGGTTGCAATCCAAGAAGGTGACTACCTGCGCGCGCTTGATTGCTTGGAGCTGGTGTTGGCGTACATGGAGTCTGGAAGAGATAAGCTGAGCAATAACGTGCAGCGCACTTTGGCGGAATTGCACGCAACTTTCATTGGTGAGTGTAAGGACATCAAAATTGCTCGCCACTTCTTCAACAAATGTGTCGAGGACAGACTCCCTTATCGTGTCACACTCAAAGCACCTCATGTGCAGAAACTTATGGAACACTGTGTCGAGGCAGCGGAACCTTATGAAACTATCTTTGGGTTCTGGAAGGAGACTTTGAAAGTCTACGCAACAAACTCTCTGAACTCGTTCAACGCACGCTATTCCATCATTAACAAGGCGTTTTTCTCGATTTTCTTCCGCACGCACCCTGATCTTACAGAAGACGCCTACATCAAATTGAGAGACACTATTGCCACGTATGCGAGCATCAAGCCTGTTGATGATTTCTTTCTCAACAACATCATCAGTAACTGCACCTGGAACGACAAGACTGTATTCAAACAGCTCGTCGAGAACTACTCTGCGCACAATGTGTCGCAAACACCCGTACTGTACCGTGTTATTCTCAAGAAGATGGGTGAAATCAAGGATTTCTCCTCTGCAGAAATTTTGGGTCAATGGGAATCCACCCTCAGCGCGTTGGATGCTGCGGGATTCTCGTATATCCCTATCGCCGACTGGGCAAGTTTGCGTGAAGCAACTATCTTGTCGCCTTACAAGGAAACGAGATCGGAGTTGTACTTGGCAATCTTACGTGCTTACCGCAACTATCACCAGGATGACAAGGCAGTGCACCGGTTCGTCAAGTACTGGAGCACAAAGCAAGAATCGTCTGAGGTGGCACGTGTCTCTGAGCCCGCTCCTGTTTTCAGAACGGATGTGGACGTCATTGTTCCGCAATTCGCTAATTTGCGTGAGAACGTTGACTACGACACAGTGGCTTCGAACATCACTGTTTCTTCGAGACATGATAACGATGCTCGTGCCCAGCAGTTTGTTTAGGCATGCGTGGTGACGAGTGAACGAAGGAACCCGGAATAAAAAAAGAAAAAAAAATTGAGAGCAAGAAAGGGAGCACAATGAGACAAGAAAAAAGAAGAGAAGAGAAATGTGAATATGCAAGAAATTGGCGACGCATGGAGAACATCTTCCGTGAATTGTATCACAGGACTTCTCGAACAGCATTTTCGCGGAAGATTTGCCAACACACGTAGACTTTGTACATAGAACACTGGAAGTGGGGATGATAGACTTCTTCAGAATTTTTACTGTTAGTAATTTGGATATTCACGACATTTGGAATCGAGTGAGATATCTGTGCTTAGTATTACGTAGCAATGCGGAGGATTTGAAGGCCAACATACGAGTCTTCTCTGTTAAACACCTGCAAATGGTGTAATAGGGTTCTGGGTCTACTGTTTGACACTAATACAAGAGCTGCCCGTATAAGTGTAAACCATCAACATTTTTAACAGATGAACTAAACCCTGCATGTGTGGTGTTTCCAAGAATGAAAAGAGTACGGGTGAATACTAGACACAAATAATTAGATAGTCGGTACCAACACACTGTTGTAGATATCTGTTTCAGGAAGTGCATAACATTTCTTCTGGAGAATCCAAAGTTGTGTTAAGAACCAAACCAACGGGCCGTGAATACGAGCCTTGACCAATCCGAATCGTCACGCGAGCCGATATTTATTTACAAGGTTGGGACAGATGTAGTTAGTATGCTCCATTGAATGTGTAGGCCAAGAATTGTATTGATACTGCTTTCAAGCCTGATTGCGACCGATACAAAGAGCAAAAAATAAATAAAAACACGAAGCTCTTCTGGAGGTGGGCTTTGTATTGTTGTTGGTGGGTTCAAGAAGTTCCGGTGGGGGCAGAATATTTGATTGAGACTGTGCGTAAACAGGTCCGTATACGATGGCGTAGATCTACATAATAGGGTACTAACAGTGACGGAGTATTCCTTAAGCAAGCTTTAATGAGCATTTGGATATACCAGTCGTTCTTTTTGAGTGACTATTTGTGCTTTGACCAGATCGTGCCACCGGTGTATGGAAGTTACTGGGCTCTACTAAGGGTGGCACCTGAAACAGCAAAGAAAACTTGCCATGTGACGAAAAGGGGTAAGTTTTATGACTAAATGTGTTCTACAAAAAACAAAAAAGTACCCACTCCTATCACCTTCTACGTTGTGATGGGCGAGCGCCAAAGTGTCTGATTTAGTTGCGGAGAGCTAAAACAAAAAGGGCCAGGGGGAGGTAGGGTTGAGGAAATTGGTCAGATAATGGCACTTGTACATTGGATCTATGCAAGAGACATCGATTCAATCGGCAAAAGTTTTTACTTTACAATGGAGCCAGGATAAATCCAGCCCGCACATTACCCGAATCATTTCAGAATAGGGCCTTTAAATCAAGTGCCAATTCCAGGTATATTTTGCGGCGCCGTCCGGTCACCACAACCAGAATTGCATCATACATGCATACAAACAGACATACAAAGATACATATTTATGTATATTTAATATCTGGAAGCCTGATGCATACATGTCCATGGCCCTTGGCGCGGGCGTGCATTATGTGCAAGTCCACGATAGCCTCACGCAGAAATCACCGCCCTCAATGTCTAGATACAATCACAAAGTGTTGGTCCCATCTTGCCAATTTGCTTATATAATACGCACACAGTCAATATGGGTAGCTGTTTTCTGAAGCAAGGAGAAGTGGCTCTGCCTCTGGAGAAAATGAGTTCGCGAAAAGCGCTGGAGACACGCAAAGCGCCCGGAAACGGCCGGCCCATTGGCAACGCTTCTAATAACCAGGACTCTCGGCAAGCCGCTGCAAATGCTGCAGAGCTCCGATTACAAAGCCAGCAGGAAAAGCAGGCGCAGAGCCAGGCGAAGTTGAAGGCTATGGAAAAAATGTCGCGGGCGGACAAGGGGTTGGCATGATTGTATTTCTCGTTTGGATTGTTCGGCTTGTTAGGTTAATTTGGAGTATTCGTCTTTCCCTTTTCCATGGTAATAGACGTTCCAAAGATATGCCCGACTGTTTTTGTAGACTTGCTAGTGCTGGATAGCACCTAGGCCGAGCTTGGCGGGGTACCAGGATCGCCAGGTTGCATTTAGTGGATAATCACCGATGATTCTTAAGCAAAAGATGGCGCTGGTTACTTTTGAAAACATTGGCCCGAGCCGGTGGCGCTGAGGCCCTCAGACCCAGTATGTCGTTTTTTGTAGCCTGATATACGCTGGTGTTCTCATACAGTCTTTCCCTATGTACCCGGCGTGGCATAGGCACGTTTCTCTCTACAACGAGCCTATGCCACACCGAGACGACCTTGGATGGCCAAAGCACAGCCCGCAGTCTCTGAGAATCTTTCGCGTGGCATCATGTCCCAGCTCTCTAGAAATGGCCTGGCATACATAAAGATGAATAGCTCAAAATGAACAGAAAACCTAATGCAGGGGATGCCAACGTAGAAAAAGCAAAGCAAGATATACGGAGATATAGAAAACAAACACAACACCAGAGTACCTCTTCATTTTCAATGCCGTGTTTTTTTGTTCATATCCGTGGTGTTTCTGAAATATATGGTACAAGTGTTGCGCAGTGATTTAAACCATGAGAAACCAATGCAACATTATTAAAAGAGAAAAAAAAACACCAACCAAAAGAACTTAGGAAAGGAAAGAAGTAGAAAAACACCAGATTATCGCAGTTTGGTCTGAAGAGTAGTGTCCCTGAACACTCTGCTGATCAGCACATCACCACACAAACGCTGGATCGCTCCATTTCAATTTCCTTACTTGCAATACTTGCATTGCGATCTACATACCCGAATTAATTTACGGATTTAACCACTCATTTATTCTTATTAGCCGGCCTTGAGGCCCGCTTGTTCGTGTGCTAAGAAGGCCTCTCCTTCACGGGCAAGCAAAACCATGGCAGTCAAGTCACGTGATGCAAATCTACACGGTCAGCGCGCCGCGGCCCGCACCCACCAACAATGTGCCATCCTCTCTGCTCCTCCTCCACACTAGTACCTTCGTTCCTCACTCCTTGCTCTCCTCTTTCCTCACACTCTTTCGCCCCCACACGGCTACGCAATATTCTCTGCAAGAATTTCGGCAACTCTAACCCTCTCTGCAGATGGATCCTGGAAAAATCCCGCTCTCGCACACGTTGTGGTCGCCGCACGACACGGTCAAGGATGCCGCCGAGCACTTGGGCGTGGCCGTACCCGAGGACGCCGCCCGCAACTTGGCTATGGATGTCGAGTATCGCATCCATGAGATTTTGGAGTGTGCTAACAAGTTCATGCGGCACCTGAAGCGCCGCACGTTAACCAGCGGTGACATTGCGCATGCGCTCAAGGTTTTGAACGTCGAGCCGCTCTATGGCTATGATGCCGCCCAGCCACCTGTGTTCCGCGAGGCGCTTCTCGGCGCCAGCGGGCAAACCCTCTACTACCTCGACGAAAACGAGCTCGAGTTCGAGAAGTTGATCAACCAGGAGCTTCCGGCAGTGCCGCGCCAGACCACGTATACGGCCCACTGGTTGGCGATTGAGGGCGTGCAGCCAACGATCCCGCAGAACCCACTTGCACTGGAGATCCGCGCGTTGCCGCCTATCGCGCGTGGCGCGGTGTCGCTGGTACTCAGCAGCGACGTGCTCCACGGCGCCGCTGGCAACAGTAACGGCAACAGCAACAGCAACAGCAACAGCAACGGCAACGGCAACGGCAGTGGCGGTAATGGCAGCGGCAGCCAGGGTGATGACGCCAAGGATGTTCGCTCCAAAAAAAAGCCCGACAAGGACACCGAGGTGCGCCCGTTAGTCAAGCACGTCCTCCTGAAGGAATTGAAGCTTTATTTCGACAAGGTCGTCGAAGTGCTTGTGCTGCCGGACCCGGAGAAGGAGAGCTTGCGAGAGGCCGCGTTAAGCTCGCTCCGCACCGACCCGGGCTTGCATCAGCTCGTGCCCTACTTCATCCAGTTTGTTGCTGAGCAAATCACCAACCAGCTACGCAACCTCGACGTGCTCATCACCATGCTCGACGTTGTGTCCGCGCTCTATGACAACAAGACCATTTTCTTGGCCCCGTACGTGCACTCGTTGATGCCGTGCATATTGACGCTCCTCTTGGCCAAGCGCATCGGTACCGCAGCAAAAGAGCCCGCCGACACCGCCGCCACCGCCGAGTTGTGGCGCGGCCAGTTCGCCGTACGCGAGTTTGCACTGTTGCTTCTTGAGCATGTCATCAACTCCTACGGCAGTTCATATTCCACCCTCAAGCCGCGCGTCACGCGCACATTGCTCCGCGCCTTCTTGGACCTGTCTAAGCCCGTAGGCACACACTACGGCGCGCTTTTGGGCTTGGAAAAGTTGGGACCGGAGGTCATCAAGCTCGTATTGGTCGCAAACTTGAAGCTCTGGTACCGCCTGGTGATTATCGACGGCACCCGATCCGACACCGAGCGCTCCTTACTTACCGATAAAGTGGTCGACGTGCTTCGCAAGTTACTGGCCTCAGTGCCCGCGCCGCTGGCATCCGAAGCCATGGCCGTCGACGAGCCCATGCAGCCCGCGCTCGCGAATAGGCTTACTGATCGTATCGGTGAGCCGTTGACTCAGATCGTGCTTGCGTGCTCGGACGCGCGGGCCATCGCAGAGGGCATTTTCTTTGGCGAGACGTGACTAGGTATGTACAAGTAGAAGGTATTATAAGGCTCGCTTTTTGCCGTACCGTTTGGCTGGTTTTTGTGCCGCCGCCGCAAGGAGCTTTTCGTAGTCAGAGTCAGAGTCAGAGTCAGAGTCAGAGTTGGAGTTGGAGTTGTAGTTGGGGCTGGATGGGTCTCGTGCTTGCATTGTGTTTTCTGCAAACGAATCTGCATCCTTGTCCGTGGGATCTGCGCTGCATATATCAAAGATATCCACCGACACAAGCTCCGGGAACGGGTGGTCCTGGATGTTTTTCAAAGGCCGTTCGGGCTGGCAGGACCCAGCTTTGCTGGGTTTGCTGGCGAAGACGCGAGTCCGCTTCTTCTTGTCCCCAGGGGCTTCTTGTTTCACGGCTCCCCGCCGTGTACGCTTGGGATCAACCATTCGTTTGGCCAACGGCAGGAGCGGCGGCGAAGACCCGGCATGGCTGTTGCTATAGAAGGGCGATTGCTTAAGCGAGACCAAGCGTTCCTGCTGGTTCGTACTCTGGTCACGCAGAGCCTGAGAAATCAAGGGACCTTGGTCCTGTGCCGACCCGCTGCGTGCCCAAACTTCCACAGGCGACGAAGTCACGGTCTGTGCCGGCAAACTGCCGTGGAGCTGCCGGCCACCATACGCTGAGCCTGCCTTGTTGTCGTGTACCGGCGAAGACACGTTGCTGAAAGTGCCGGCAGATGCCAACCGGGCAAGACGCTCGTTCACGGACGAGGTTCTGTCCGCGACTTTGTTGAGTGGAGTTTCCGCCACGACGTGCGCCAAGTTTACTGTGCGCTGGTTCGATGGCGTCGCATACACCAACGGCAAGTCTGGGTTGGCGGGCCGTGTGTTTGGGCTAGCGGATCGTATGTTTGGTTTTGCGGGCGTGGCCCCGACCTGCCGGACCACCGCCGACGCTGAGCTCAGGGCAAGATTGGGACCGGACCTTATTTTGCGGGCGTCCATAAAGAGAAACAGGCCTGCGGATTTCGGCTCTTCTGGCGGCTCGTTCCTGGCCACCGACATGTCAACCTGCCGGCGCTTCAAGTGGCGGGTGCCCAAGTTCGACTTGGACCGCTTCAAAGAGAACGCGGGCAGCGTGCTGGCGGCATCCACCACTGTTGCCGCACGCCGGAGCAGCGGAAGCTCACTTGCAGCCAAGGTACTCGTTTTGTTTGTGTTTTTCAGGGTCTTGACCATGATATCTGGGTTTACGAGTTCGGGCACGCTCCGGGCCTCAAGCGACGAGAGGCTCCGCGTCCACTCCAGGATTCGTAGCAGCAACTCTGATGCGGGCGTGTCGGTGCATGGTTCTTGGAGAAGCATTCTTGTTGTGCTGGACGTTTTGGTTTTGCCAGAAACCTTCGACATCTTTAGCCTCAGGATGTTGGGGCGCATGTTCTTGATCTGCTTGACCACAAACCGCACGACTCTCTGGAGCCGTTTGCCGAAGAAGGGTACCACGACGAAGGTCAAGAACCCTTGGGTGTGCTCGTCCTTATCGGCCTTACCATGCTCAATGAGCGAGTCCCAGAGCCCGATCTGGTCTAGCAAGGCAGTCAATGCCAGAAAGAGGCCTGCGGGTGAGACGTGGTCGGTTTCGGGAACAATACCTGGAGCAGTCACGGCGTCCATAGGCGCTTCCAGTATACCCACTCCTAGGATCGTCGGTGTGACCGTATGCCTATTTTTCTTGCGCCGAATGAGCGCACGCATGCGTGTCTTCGCCGTCGCCCTCTCCTGGTGCAAACGGCCCGCATCGAGGAACACTGCCTCGTCCACTTCCATACACACGAGGATTTCTAAAAGTAGTACAATCTGCAAGTGTGCCTCCCGGATCTTCAACTCTAACACAAGGTGCTCCCGCAGTTCATCGTGAGCCGCCTCGTCGTAGTGTTTGTCGAGAAACTGCACGCGGTTGTCAGCTTCAAACCGACACACGTGCAAGAACGGCGCCTTGACGTTGGCGGTGGCGTCAGCCGAGACAGCAGTGCCAGGGGCTATGAGCCCGTACTTCGACTGCCGGCGCTGCTCAAGATGCTCCTGCGTCGAGAAGAGCTGCAAGAGACACTCAAGCATCCGTGCTGAGTCCCCACCGCACATATTGCGCAATCGGGGAAGCGTTGTTTTCAGAAAGTAGCTGAGCGGCGTGCTGAGTGAGTAGAGCGTGTTGAAGTAGCGCGACCTGAGGAAGTCTTCGGGCGTCTTCTCGTTCTGCGGTGAGATCGTGTATCGCAGTGGCGATTGGTGCTGCTTGAGCGACGGCGCCGACGGCGGTGCCATCGAAAACTCCTCGCGAAGAATCGGCGCTTTTGGCTGCGGCTTGCTGGTTGGCACCGCCCGCCATGCCTCGATGAAGGCGTCGATGCTCGGGACCTGGCCGTCGTAGGGTTTGGGAATGTCCTCGGAGACGATCGGATTTTCACTTTCGGGTCTGTCTATATTGAATTCGAGCGGCTCCATGCATCCATCTAGCAACTCAAACGAATCCGGCATTGGGCCGTGCACGAGTATGCCATGGCGTAGCACGTCTGAATTATGCGTCTGGACCTTGACGATGCAAGCTCCGGCTTTGCCTACATAAGCCATAGGTTTTGACAAAAGCCACACCAACTTGCGGCTCGCAAAGAGTTCGGGGCTAAGACTTTCCACGTGAATGTGGCGCAACTTCTTTAAGATGGTCACCTCGATGATGTGTGCCGGATCCATGCCGTTCTGGAGCGTTATTGGGGCCTGGTACATCGGGGTGGGACTCGCAGACAGCGGGGTAGACATTTGATACAAGTACAAACTTCATGCAAAGAAGGTGATGGTGGTGGCTGGCTCGATGAAGTGATTTTGCAGTGGACGCGTTTGTTTGTCGCCCTATTGCTCGCATTATATGTCATTGGGAGTTGGCGCGCACGCATGCGCGCAGGCGCCGCCGCTTCTGCTGCTGCTGGCGTGGGGAAAAACTCTATTCAATAAGGTGTGCAACCAGAGACATTTGTGGAGCAACATTAGAAGATTATGAAACAAATATCCGTCCGTTTTGATCTTAACTTTGCACCATGATATTTCAACATTGCGATTATACATCAAGCCACTCGTGTTCTGCAATATCGGTGATTATAGGCCGGTCCTTTATGTCGCGAACCAAGATCATCTGAATCAAATCCAACAGGGTCTCGCTAACGACAAAGGGAACACGTAACTCACCTTCCATAATGTCGTCGACATTGTAGAAGGGGTTTTCCTTGTAGAGCATAATGTACAACAAGATGCCGAGCGCCCATACATCCTGCGGCTTGCCGTCATATTTCTCTCCCCTGAGCACCTCGGGAGAAGCGTAGTCTACTGTTCCAACAAAGACATCAAAGGGACCCAGCTTTACGTAGCCAGCACTCCCAAAGTCAATAAGTTTCACGACGCCAACCTCGTTCACAATGATGTTTTCATCCTTGATGTCTCTGTGCACTATGCCCTGCTTGTGCAAAAAGTAAATGGCCAGCACAACCTGCTTGAAGATGAGCTGGCAGTTTAGCTCACTCAAGCTATTCTTCACTTCAATGTAATCAAACAAGTCAATAGCAGGTGGGTTCCCAAACACCGGCGTCTCCAAGTAGTAATAGTTTGGGTCCTCGAAGTAATCAACAATTCGCATTATTCCCGGATGCGGCTCTTGGTTCAAAGTTGCCATGATTTGGATCTCTGATGGGA
The DNA here is from genome assembly GCA_030561945.1 of Metschnikowia krissii. Taxonomy (NCBI): domain Eukaryota; kingdom Fungi; phylum Ascomycota; class Pichiomycetes; order Serinales; family Metschnikowiaceae; genus Metschnikowia; species Metschnikowia krissii. The sequence continues at coordinate 42,721 of JAKTYP010000017.1, read as the reverse complement.
TAGTCCCAAGTTGCCGATCTCTTACCCAGGTGTCGACTAAAATCCTTTGCTTGTCAATGCATTTGATGATAATTTTGTATGCTGGGTCATCCTTATGCTCCGCGAGCACTACTTTACCATATGCACCTTCTCCCATATTTTTGAGAATACGAAACTCATTGTATTTTTTTGTGCGCTTCCTCTCTCCAATCTTTGAGGGCCATAATTTTGATTTGGCCTTGATTTCTTCTAGCTCTTTATTTTCAGCAGATAAAATCTCCTGGTCTGAAAAGTTCTTGTAGAACAGTGTTTCCGGTTTTTTAAAATCATCCGTGTCAATTGATGATGGTCGAGTAGACGTTTTTGTGGTATCGCTTGCAGTGGCGATGCTTCCTGAGATTGATATTGTTCTCGGCGACGTCCGCTCCTTGGACAATTCATTGACGGCTTTTACATCAGTCATATACGTGACTGGAACGGAAAAGGTAGTTACCCTTTTTGGGCGCCTTGTACTGCTATGACGGCTGATTTCTGAGCTACTGGATCCAAGCTCAAAAATTTCAGACTCGTTTTCTGGAAATAATTTCATCTGTGACGGAAGATTCACTCGGGTACTGGTTTCTTTTCTTCTGGGTGATATCGGTATGTCATTTATGCCATTATTTGTCAATTTATGCAACTGCTTGTGAATACTCTTATTACTGTGCCGCGAGTACGTCACCCACAAGACAACAACATCCGAGCGAACAACACGAAGCTGTAGATCAATGAATATCTTTTTGCCGTCGCGGTGTAACCCCTCGATACCACGAGAGTTGAAGAACGCCTGCTTAATGTCTTTTGAATTAGCTGAAGTCAGCCTCAACAATGCACTGTACTTTCTAAAGAAATGCTCTGGAAGGACTAGACCAGGAACAATTTTCAAAGCTGAGCCTTGATCATCAAGACCGGCTTTTAGAATTTTAGAAAAATCCGGAATTATCCTATCAACACTGTGTCCTAACATATCATCGTACAGAACACCAAATAAATTCTTGGCAATGGCTTTATTGCAGGAAAGCACAGTCAAATCAGAAAAATCGACCACAAACATTCCTGCAATGTAGGGCATGGAGTGAATTTTGAGCTTGAGTTCAAATTTGCTATCGTCTTTCTCAAGTGGATAAGAAGTTAAAGCACAGGGTATATTTTCGTCATCAATGAGCTGGAGCGTGTAATAGCGGTGTCGATTGAGTCTACTACTATCTTCCCAGTCACGCAGGACATCTTCATCCGGATCTAGTTGCAGTTGTCTTAAAACCATTTCCAAGCTTTCGGATACAGATCGAAGGTCTTTCAAATCTCTGGTTTCTGACTTCGTAATTAAATTCCCTGCAATTTCTTCAATGGAAGTCACAGAGTACGGCACATCGTTGTAATTTTCCACATCACACAGTATTAGAACGTCAAATGCATCACATGTGATTTGCTCAAACATGCAAATGATCAAATTATTTTTTTTCTGCGCCCAGATGGACGTCCATGCAAAGTCACCCTCGGAGTATCTCGAAATGGCAATGATTTCTCCGGCGAAAATGATATTTTTGTTCAGGTTCAGTCGCCTGTCGATATTGCCTCCGATTTTAGTCATCCGCTCTGTGACGAAATTTCTGAATTGAGGAGCAATTAGGTCTATCAAGGTTAAGTTTTTAATCATGTTTTTCAGAATCCCAAACATCAAGCAGGCCAAATCGTTTGCGGCTTTAAAGCCCCAAGGAAAGTCTGCCTCTACAGTTACGATCGACTGTGGAGATGCGTGTTTGCCAGCGGAAATGGCATGGAATGGTCTGTTCCCTGGGGGAGCCATCAGAGGAGATGGATTAGAGCCCAAGTTCTGGGATCCCAATACATTGAGCGGCGTAATTGATGAGAGTATAGCAGTGTCTCCTCCGGAAACCGGGCTTATGTTTGAACTTGGCAATGCCGCACCCCAAAGGGGTGATGCCATACCGGCAGTTTCCACGAACGGAGTAGCCAATGCAAATAGAAGTTTATTTTTCAAAACAGTTTGCTTTTTTCTGACATCTTCGCCTCCCGAGGAGAGTGAGAGGTCATGTAAGGTGGCAGCGATGTCTTTCTTCGAAGAGAGAAGGGTGGCATCTTTTTCTATGAGTTCTATTATATCCTTTAAATCACCCGTGAGCTCAGTATCTTGATAGTTAAGTAGATCTTCCAGTTGTGGATGTTTGCTCAGACTGTGATCATCGTCTAACAAGTTTCGTGACGGGACAGACTGAAAGCTATTTGTACGAGGAAGACTCAGCAGGAAAAGCGCACTCAACGCCGCCGAGGAGGCGTTCGCACTGAGCTTGAAGCCATCATTTGTACTTTGGGTATTATCAGATTCATGACGCAGCCACAGACGATGTATTAGTGGACGTGTAGCGAGATTTTTCTTTAGGGTTTGAAGATGTGCTGGGGTCAGCATGAGTGAAGAAGGTGGCACCAATGCCTCATCGTCGGTGGTTAATTCTGAATTAGGTTTGAGAGTCTTGAGCCAGCCTGGTCTCTCGTTGAGGATTTCAAGGGATCTTTTGAGCACATTGAGGCGGAGAGCCAAGGAATTCGGAGACAAATGGGCGTAGGAGTATGCATGTGAATTCTCGACCGGAAACAATAAGATTTCATCTAAGTTCGGGGGTTCTGAAGCACGAGAAGGAACTTTCGAGAGCGAGGCAGAACCTGCAGAAGTATCGGCGATATTCAGGCACTTAGTATCAACAAGGTTTGCGTTGGACTCCTCATCGTCAGCAAAGTAAAAGGGGCTAGTGGTTCTGGTCATATCTTTTGGGAAGATAGGGGAGGACGTATTAAAAAAAAAAAATTAAAAAAAAAGGAAGAGTCAGCGTTGATGCAGCTGCACACTTTTGAATCTCTGCAGTAGTAGGAACGTGACCGGGTCTGGTTTGGAGAATAACGAGGATTCAGGATGCGTTTGGGATGGAGGTGAGGTCGGGTGAAAACACCGCGAAATGGATCAAAAGGAGTGAGTGATTGGCAGGATGTCGCGGGAAAACTTTGCAGGGGATTGGTTGGGGAAGGATACGGCAGGTGCGCAAGAAAGGTGCAAAAAGGTGTGTTTTGCCACGGGCGACGAGGATGGATATACTGGCGTGGGATGGCCAAGGAGAAACCTTTTGAACCAAAGAACCAAACATCAGCACCAAGGAGGTTCCTGCAGGATCGCCCTGGCTGAATAACCTTTGGATAGTGCATGCAGCGCCCCGTGGACCGGCGGGTAATCACAGGTAGCGCGGGGCCTGCTGGCGCTGCTAGTTTCCAAGTGGAGTCTTATGCCATATTTGCTACGCTAAAAGAGACACATTAATATTCCAAGCTCGGGTGAAACACAAACCACATGTGATCTTCTGACAACGCAGACCAAGGGGCATCCTGGGTAGGGTAAGTTCTTTTTTTTTTTTTCTTTCTTTTTTTTTTTGCGGATTTCAAAACAAAATAAGTAAAGACAAATAAAAGAAACATACTTTCATCCTGTTTGAAGGTCTCTGTTTATAGAGAAAACGGGGTTCGGGCGTTGGTTACCTGGACAGTGGGCAGTGGCGGGTAAACCATGACGCATGGAAGAAGTTGAGGGCCCACGTCGAAACAGGAAACAGCAAAATATTCGGAACTCTTGGGAGGTTGGGGACTACGCTGTATTTATAGCAACCGGTAGCGCTACTGAAAACAGGCCACAGTTGTAGGTGATGATTCTTTTTGGTAGTGTGATTTTGCAGCCATGAGAACTGGGGGAGAAGAGGGGGGGGAGGTGTGTGTGTGTGGTAAACTTATTGGGCCTCAGGCACGATTTTCTACGAGTGCGAGCGTGCATATAGGGGTATTTTCTGATAGCCAGGGCTCGGAGCGGCTGGAGACGCATAGCGATGCGCGCGGCGGCGAAGCGTTTACGGATCGTGATTGGAAGTTTACATGTCTGAGCTGCAAGACTGAGTGCTATATTGGCAAAGCATTCATGCAGTGATTCTACGAGCCATGGGGTTTATGGGTTTGGTGGATGACTTGGGTCAGCAATTCGGACGTATGAGATGTTACACAATAGATGGAGAGATTATATTAGGTAGATATGCTATATGAATTAGATGAGCTATAGTAGTTAGATGAGCTATAGTAGTTAGATGAGCTATAGTAGTTAGATGAGCTATAGTAATTAGATGAGCTTTAGTAATTAGATGAGATATATCAGGAAGATGAGCTAAGTGAAGTGTAATAGTTAGACGAGCTATAAAATGTAGATGACCCAAATAAGTCATATTGGCCATATAAGCCAAGTAAGCTCTATCAGTCAGATGCGCCAGAAAAGTGAGATGAACCATATCAGATACATGTTCAGTGTCACTGGGTCGTGTCAGCTGCCACACCCACACGATCGTACGAGTCATTTGACACATACCAATACACGAGCATACGAGCATAAACCACACGAGCCTTTGGATCGAAGAGTAGTGTATACTCAATGCCCGGCACGCAAGGCGTCCTAATATCCATGTGTCTATTCCCAGCGTTCTGATTCAAAAACACCTAAAGTTCGCGCAAGCTTGCCGAACCGTAGTCTGTTTCGTCTCGATAGGGCCAAAGGCAAAGCTAAAGCCAATCTCTTAAGAGAACTGGGTCTTCAAGAGCACAGGCCAGGCGTCAGGTAAAGATCGCACTTCCATCAGAAAAGCGCCGAGATAAACAAGCGGACAAGGCGAACCTCACTAGAGTCTGAATTCTTGTACGCTGTCGTCCAAGTCAGCAATGGCATCGATGCTGTGCATGGCGCGGTTGGGCACAAAGGAGCCCACAAGCGGAGTGTCGCCCAAGCCGTAAATCACAGACGGGCGCAGCCCCAAGCACGGCGACAGCAGCGCATGGAGAGAGGTTGGGGTGCCTGCCGCCAGCGTCTCGTACGTGGGCGGGCTAAACGCCCTGACGTCCTCGTACATGGGCGGCACTTCGTCGTCCCAGGCGATGCCAAGCCCCGAGCGCTCAGTCATGACGACCTTAAACTGCATGCGCAAGACGCGGGCTGCGCCTGTGGGCACACCCATGGCATTGGAGGCTGACGCCACGGAGCTTGCTGACGCCACCGGCGAGAGTACATCCTTGGTCGTGTGCGGGGGTTTCGGCAGCAGCACTACCTCCTCTGCGATAATGACTTCCAACACCAAGACGTGGGTGACGTAGAGGCCTAGTACGGGGTCTTCTATGTCGCACGACACGTTGGCATCGTTACGGAGCCCCTCGGCCATCTCGTCGGGAGGCGGGCTCTCCGACAGCGCCTTTGTCGTGTGATGTTTGAGGCCACTCGAGCATTCAAGCGCCAGAATTTCCGCCACAAGCTCGATCGTGCCGTCGCCCAGGAAGTCTGACTTCCAGCCAGACTTAATATCGCCGTGTGCGACGATGCGGAGCTCGTCGAGAAAGAGCGTCTCGTTGTCATGCGCTGCATGTGCATGTGCGTGTGCCCCCAGCGTGTTTGGAGAGTCTGCGGGCGGCGCAGCAAATGCCAGCGTATTTGGAGAGTCTACAGGGCTGTCTCTAGTGGTAATTTCCTGGCCAGCCCCGAAGTCTTCCTCAAAGTGCACGACCTCGTCTACAACGCGGTTGGTGGGTGCTTCATCCTCGGGCTCGACAATGTCATGGTTGCCTGCGGGAAGGTTGCCGAGGTGAAGGTCGGAGTTGAGATTGGCAGCATCGGCAGCAGCAGCAGCAGCAGCGGCAGCGGCAGCAGCGGCACTCAGGGCCGAGGACGGCGGGGCGCCCACGAACATCAGTGTCTGGATGGTCAGGTGGTGCATACCGTTGCTTTTGCTGCTGGTGCCTGGAGTGCCTGGGGTGCCTGGGGTGCCAGGGGTACCCGGAGTGCCTGCGCTGGCACCCTGTTTCAGCCCCGCGGTGGGCCCTGCGCGGAGCGCCTTGGCGATCTGGATTTTGCGTTGAGAATCCTCAAGCGCCTTGATCTTTGGCATGTGCTCTTCGCAGGCATGGGCTGCGATCTGGGTGTGCTCCTCCAACTTCCACAGCAACTTGCGCAAGCGCCAGCGGCGGCCCAGGGCAGCGTTGACCACGTGGCTCATCTTGAGCTCGATGGGGAAGGTCGACTTTGGGTACATGACACCAGGGAGCACGGCGCTGGCGGTGACATCGGTGGGCGGAAACACGCGGAGCGAGTTGCGGTCCGGGCCACGGACAATTGAGCGCAGGATGTTGAGCGGGAGCGTGACGCTCGTTTTACGGTGACTGCCACTGCTGCTGCCTGCTGCTGCAACTACCGCCACCGCCACCAAGTCGTACTTGACGTACGTGTGGGAATGAGCGCTGCCTAACTTAGCCGACGCCGCCAACAGTCCCGGGAGCAAATGTGAGAACGGGTAGGCGTGCTCGCCCGCAGCGAACGACGCGGTCCCCAGCAACACGTCCCATTGCGCTAAGACGTTTGTGCGCGTGCTGCATTTTTTGCACGAGTGGACCAGGCTCGAGGCCACCATGAATGGCTTCGTGTAGTGCATTGTTTGCACGAGCCGCAACACCACGGAGTCGACCTCGACGCGGTGCTCCGCGCCCGGCGCCGGCGCCGGCGCCGAGACGTCGGATACCATGGAGCAGGCCGAAGCCATAGAGCGGGCCGATGCCATGGGGTACAAGTCGGCCCCCGAGACCTGTGGCGATAGTGCAAGTGACAGTGCGGAGCCTAGTAGCGGCGCATGAACGGCAAGCGTCAACACTCCCGAGATGAGCGAGCCTGTAGACTCGTGTGCGTGGCCATATAGAACTACGGGCGGGGACTCTAGGTTGATATGAAGCGAGATGGCGGTGCCACGGTGTTTTTTGGTGCCGGTTCCAGGACCGGCACTGGCGCTGGTGCCGGGCAGGCCTGTGGGCCGCAGGCCGCGCTTCATGCTTTTGTCTGTGTGGTGGTGCAAGACTCGAGACAAGAGTGTCATAGTGAAACCGCAATGATGAGATACTTTCTTATGAAGAGAAAGGTAAAGGTGGGGAGGGTCAGCTCAGAGAGGAAACGATTGTTTACGCAGAGGAAACGGCCGAGCCAGGGGATGGGGTTCGTGGTCTTGCGTGGGCAGTCTGGAGAAAAAGCAACAGGAGAAGCTGGGAAGAGGGTTTGGGGGGAGGGTAGGTAGGAAAATTAGGCAGAAGCACTTGGGAGTCTAGTGCAATGTGCTGGAAAACAAAGGTATGTGATGGGCAGATGGGCTGCTGGCGATGGGTATATGAGGCCAGCCTGCACGTTCTTTAGGTTAAGCGCGCGCGCGGTCTGGGAATCGGAATCTGGGTTTCGGTCGCGAAAGAGACCGATTTTAGTTCGAGGGTTTTTTTTTTGTTTTTTGTTTTTTGTTTTGTTTGTTTTATATGTTTCTTTGATTCGTGTTTATCCTATATTCTTTTTCCTGCTTTCTTCTTTTTTTATACACCTTTGTTTGGCTCAGAGAAGCGTTTATGGAATACCCGCGTGAGCGCTTGAATGGTCTGTTTGGAGATTTTTTTTTTTGGCCTGGTCGGGATTTTTTGCCCAGTTTGGGAACCGAAATATTAATATAGTCGGCGCGCCAGACGACCGGGCTGCCGGTCGCACCTTGTCTTTACATTGCCCTTTCTTTTTTTTATTCCTTCCTTTTTTTTTATTCTTTCATTCATTCTTTTCTTTTTCTTTCCTTGATGTTTGAGAAGGCTGCTACCATCAGCTTTTCCCCACGCCTCACTTCCTCCATCGATTCCATTCAATCTCGGTGAGAGGTTACGACAAACAGATGGGGTTCCACTGCTCTTTCTGTTAATGTGCAGGTACGTCCCGGAGATTTCCGAGCACTTATCGCGCCGCACCAACCATGACATCCGAGCCCTACGTCTGCCAATAAGGTTGTACATTCAACGTGGGAGAAGAAAAAAAAAGTGATTTTTTTTTAATATAATTCTTGATTCTCTTTTGTTTTATTAGGGCTTGGCCGACTCAAAAATTTAAGTTTCCGGTCCTCCTTTGCGTTCTTATCACGGTTTCTAAGCCACAACTAAGCCTGGCACAGAGATTCGATAGACATTGGCCGGTCTTTGCCATCTCTGGCTCAAGTATAAGTAATGCTCATAGTTCACGGCTAGTTTAGGCCGTCGATATGGTCGAACCTGCTTTCAAAAAAAAAAAACGTAGATATCGCTCGCTTCTTTGATCATTTTTCCCGGGAATGCTACGGCCTAGCCAATTGCAATCTGCTTTCCCAAATACCTTTTTGGGTGCGTCTGACAATCCATCTTTATTTCGAGCTCCTCTGGGTCTCATCAAAAAGTGTACGTGTTCTTCCAGATAGTTTCCCTCCCCTCCCCTTTGTTTTGTCCAATTTTTTTTGCCTTCATTTCGATTACGCATCACTGGTTTCAGATACAGCTTGGTTCATTCTAAAACATTAGATCTATTAGATTGGCGCTGGGGTCCTACTACTCATCTATACCTTAACGATTGATTAATAAAGCCACATGATAAGAGCACATTGCAAATTGCGCTTTCTCTCTCTGTTTTGAGCCACAAGAAAAGTTTCTATTATCATGGAGAATGGAGTGCAAGACCGTTACTCTTCGTCAAACTGGATCCAGCTCTCAAACCCATCGTCAAACACCGTCTGCAACGTCTTCTCGATCCGCATGAGATTTCCGCTCAGTTTTACGGCCTTCTCATACTCTGCATACTCATCGTCGTTGAGCAAACACTCGTTCATCGCACTTTCAAGCCCTGTCTTGTCGATATTAAGGCCGATGAACACAATCTCATTTCGCCGGTCGCCATGCTCTCCTTGCATATCTTTTTCAATTAGTTTGGCTGCCTCAGGCGGAATGAACTCTGGTCCTGCAACGCAAAACCAAGGAATTCCGCCCTTCATTGTGAGCATGCTTCCAGCAGACAGCCATTCGCCTCTGAGGATGTGCCGGGATGCAAGCCAGAAAAAGCCTTTGGATCTGAGCACAGGGCCAAACGCGGACGCTTTTTTGTTTTCAATAAGTTCTTTCTCACTCAATTCATCACCATCATCATCATCATCATCATCATCATCATCATCATCATCATCATCAAGCTCTTCTTCTCCACTCTCTTGATCATCATCGTCATCATCATCACCAAGCTCTTCTTCTCCACTTTCTTGATCGTCATCGCTCTTTTCCACATCGTCATTGCTGTCCTTTCCGGTGTGTTCTTCATGCTCATCGATTCCCGACTGTTCAATGATAAAAAACCGCTCCCGGAGCATATGGTAAAGACGCTCGGGGTGAAATGGACGCCGTGACTGGTATATGAAATGATTGATGCCATACTCCTCGGTTTCTGGCTTGGGTGCCAAGACAGCCTTGTTCTTATCCCCATAGCCTTCTCTCACTGTCATCTCATTGATACTCTGTAGCCATCCAGCAGATGTACTTGCTTTCTCAAAGTCAAACAGCAGGGTGTTCACTACGTCTTTGACATCCACTTTGGCATAGTCACACTGGATCACCTTTGCAACTGGGTTCAACGCCTTGATCACTTCCTTGATCCGCTTAGCTTGTTTGCGGCCACCCTTGGTGGCCTTGAGTGACGAGAATTTGTTGATGATCACTACGTCAGCAAACTCAATCTGGTCGACCATCAAATCAGTGATAGTACGGTCCTCCTCTCCCTGCCCATTGTCACCATAGCGGTCCACAAGAAAGTCAGTGGTCTCGAAATTGCTCATGAAATTCACGGCATCAATCATGGTCACGCATGTGTCCAACTTGGTCAACTTGTTTAGCCCACCAAGCGAAAGAATCTCCTTAAGAACTTTGGCTTCATCTTCAGGGAGATCGCTTTGCAACATCTGCTCCGTGAACTCAGTAGTGAAAGTTTCGGCAACCTGCATGGGTTCCGAGATACCGGTGGATTCTATAATGATATACTGGAACTCGCCGGCAGTTGCAAGCGAGACGAGCTCCTCCAATAAGTCACCACGCAAAGTGCAGCAGATGCAACCATTTTGCAACTGGATAAGCTTCTCTTCTTTTTTCGTGACCTTGTGGTTTTGGATCAAAGCTGCATCAATGTTTAACAGAGACACGTCGTTGATGACAACAGCTATCTTGAGCCCATGATTTGAGGTGAGAATCCTCTCCAACAACGTTGTCTTTCCCGAGCCGAGGAACCCCGATAAGAGGGTAATAGGAATAGGTGATAAAGGTGCCCGCGTGCTTGATTGCGCGTCTGTGGAAATAGGCATTATTAGCTGAAATCAATTAACTAAAAGCAATATGTGAAACAGAATCTAATTTTCCCGGAGGCCAAAGGGTGTTTTATATACCCATGCGGCATATCTAGCAAAACAACAGAATAGTTGCAAAATGGACAATGGTAGTTATGGGCTCCACGTGTGTGAGCTGTTGGTGCTTTTGTAGCACTGACCAATTCCAGAGCTCTGGTTGGCTGATCTCATTTGGAGGCCGTGCATATATAAATATATATATACATAAATATAAATATAAATATAGTAGAATTCGGAAGGAAAATTAACATGCATGCGGACTCGTTCATGGTGACTTGGTGCCCATATCTTCATCGATGGACCAAGTAATCTTGTGCCCGTAAATGTTCTTTTTTTTTGATGTTCTGGGAACGATATTTTTTCCATACTATTTCCGGATATTATACCTTCTACTTTTGCTGGCCGTTTATTTTTCCACCGCTTGTTACTGACCCAACTATCCGTTGCACGAGGAAGACCTATAACTACCCGGGTCAACCAGGCGCAAGCTATCTGGCGGAAGAGAAAATAATGTGCACAACATCAGGTATTAAGAATCTGGATGCGATGTCACATGTCTAAGGGGTTTCAGGAGGTACGTAAATATTTGTACTCGTGGTCACCAAGATGTATTCGAACTTATGTAAGACGGCGGGATTCACTGTGGCATACCATGAGCACTAACGTTTATGAGGCAATATGGTGTTAGGTACTCCCGCAGTCTTGTTAAGGTATTGGATGAGCTGTGACTCGTAGAGAGTTAATTTTTTTTTTCAAAAAATTAAAAAAAAACACGAAAAAACATGACTAGCAATGATGGCTAAAAACTTAATGGAAAGATTGATTAAAATTCAATGGGAAGGATGGGCGTTTGCGAATCCCTACACCAGTGTAATAACCAGTGAATCCAAATGAGTCATCTCTTTAAGAAGCACTGCAAATAGGCCAAATAATTGGCTTAGATGAGTGGCAATTCTGCTGGCACTATTTAAATCTATAGAAAAATCCGGGTCTGGCCTGACATTTACATTCACAATGGCTGGTAGAGTTGACCGCTCATGTACCAATGTCTGGGAGTACCTGTGCGGCTGATTGAGTTGATGAAAAAAAAAGCAACGAAAAAAATACCAAATTACTCAAAATAAATGTCTCCGCGAATAAGCATGCTGAATGAATGTACCGGAAATATTAGGTTCGAAACAAAGTTAATAATTTTTTTTGCACCCACGCTACACTGACTGGACCCTTCATGCGCTCGCTCCCTCGAGAACTTAGTCACTTGAAGTTCTCAGTGTGCTTGTCACGTGTCAGTTTCTGGGTGCATACTGTTTCTTCCCCACGGTAATCATATTTCCCCTTTAGAAACGTACTCCTTGTAAAAGACCTCAAGAAACCTTTTTTTTTTAAGGCTGAAAGTGGGTGAATAAGGATTTTGGGGGGGGGGGGGGGGGGGTATAGATATGGATCATACTGTGGATTTGGGCTCAGCACGCCTTATCCATACGTAAATACTCTAATTTTTTTGAAGGTGTTTACCAAGTGGCCGTCACACCGTAAAAAGGTTTTGGCGGCTTGCACTTTTAATCACGTGTGCAGTCTGGGGCAGATGCGCAATTCTCATGTTGATATCCGCGCACCACTATCGCCATTCAGTCACATGATCTGATCAGCTCGGTTTAAGCACTGTTTCCTCTAACGTCTCTCATTCCTCCCCAAGTCAGCAACTACCCCCAATGTCCTGTTATTTCCAGAATGTGTGGAAATATTTTTTCAAAAGGGCGCCACATAAAATATTCCCTAGCACTTGTCAGCGGTGGTGCTCGGCAAATTAGGCATCGCACGGGATCGGTTCCCGCACCACGTACTTGATGTGGGCGCGCCCGCGTACCGACGACTTGGGCACTAACCACCTCATCTTTCCGTCCAGCAATGGCACACCAGCATCTCGTTTTGGATAACGGAGCATACCTGCTTAAGGCTGGCTTCGCATCACAAGATCAGCCGCTAGTTGTAGAGAACGTGCTTGCGAAGGCGCGCGACGGTGGCATCTACATTGGCAACGACTACAAAGCCCATGCCAATCTCTACTCCGGTATTAACTTCAAGCGGCCACATGACCAGGGCCATTTGCTGTCTTGGGAAACTCAAAAGCCCGTATGGGACTACACTCTTGACCACCTTCTGCCCAAGAAGCAGCTTGACCCGCTGGATATGTGTCTCACTCTTACAGAACTGCCCTTTCAGCTTCCGCAGCTTTCCATAAACACCGACCTTATTGTGTTCGAGGAATACGGTTTCAGCGAGTACTACCGCTGTGCAGCACTGCTGCTCGTTCCCTGGGCGCTGGGGTCGATTCCTGCAGACTTCGCCTTGGTTATTGACTGTGGACACAGTGCCACTCACATTGTGCCCGTGTTGTACCAGCGTGTATTCTGGAAGGGCGTGCGCAAGCTCCCCTTCGGAGGCCGCCACTTGAACGGGCTTCTTCGTGAAATGATATCGTTTCGTCACTATGATGTCGCCGACGAGCCCGTGCTCGTCAACACACTCAAGGAGCAGACCATGTACGTGGCCCAGGACTTTGACCGCGCACTTCAGAACAAGTCGTCTGCCGGCTGCGAATTCGTGCTTCCAGACTTTAAAAACACTGTCACGGGCTACGTCAGGCAGCCCGAGAAGCCCATTCCAACAGATGCCCAGACAATCCAGCTTTTTGATGAACGTTTCACCGTTCCAGAGGCATTTTTTCACCCGGAGATCATCTTGGACAATAACACTCACTCCAAAAGCCCGGTCATTCAAAATGCCAGCTTCAAAAACATCACTGCCTTAGTCGTCGAGGCAATCATGGCGTGTCCCGAGGTGGTACGTCCCATGCTCCTGGCAAGTCTCAGCTTCCTGGGTGGTTCCGCAAAGTTGCCCAACTTTCAAGATCGTGTCGTGTCAGAATTAAAGAAAGAGCTTCCGACAAATTGGACCGTCGCCGTCACCAAACAGGGCCATCCCTTGGACCTTCTTCCATACTTTGGGGGATGCAATTTGACCCATCACGATGTTTGGAAAGATATTAAAATTACGAAACAAGAATTCTACGAGCACGGTGCGAGCTGGTGTCAGAAGCAATTTGGTTTCCGAAATTTCAGCGAACCCGAGCACAAGTCATGAGACCCTTAAAAAGGATGTAAATGTTTTCGACACTGTCCATAAGATAGGCTTCGCCGACTATGCTTTGGCTATATAAGTGTCGCTCATTGTATTTGGATCAAGTGGTTGAACGTTAAGTACCGGCTGAACATTAACCAGCCGTAGCGGAACCACACCATCTGTGAGTAGTGACCATACGCCATAGCCGCGTATGAGACACTCAACATATTCAAGTCCGAATAGAACTTGATTGACGACAAACTGCGTCCGGTGTAGGTGTGAAAGAAACTGACGTTGATGTTGATCTTCAATGTATTGAGCACAAACCGCAGCACTAAATCCACAAGCAACTCCACATTTGTCAACAAGGTGAAGGAGTACTTCTCCCAGAAATTTAAACTCTTCAAAACATATAACCGCATCGATGACTGCACAGCACGCAACTTGAAGTACTCTCGGCATCCGTGGTATAACGAGATATGATTTGGGTGATTCGAAACACCATGCTCATCAAATGTGATTACCACAACGTTTGAAGTGGCTCCATCTTCGCTGATTTGCTGCTGTAAGGTATCCGCTACGTCCTGCGGCCTCCACTGAACGTCCATGCCGTCTTTGAATTCATCCAAAACAACTACGTTCTGCGGCTCAATACCAACAATACGTGCCGAGTTGCGGAGTTCCTGTGCCCGGATCCCACCAAAGGACACGTCCAAGGAATCTCCCCTGGAGAAGCAAAGAAGCTTGATTGTGTTCCCGTGTTTTGGTTTCGCCAACTCGACCAACGAGGGCGAAAAAAACATCACTTCATCATCAGGGTGACCAATAACAAAGAATACTGTGGCGTTACGGATAGGTGGTGGAGCAGGGGTCGTGAGTGAGTTATATGGATACGCCGTATGTGTGAAATTAAGATCTCGTATCTGCGGCTCAAAAAGTCTCAGCAGTAGCTGGGGTATTGCTGTTGAAAGCAATATCCATAGAGCCAATGACCCTAAGAAGACACGGGTGAAGAATTTGGGAACCGAAAGAATCATGTAAATGGGTTTGCTTGTGCTATAATAATTCGAGTTTAAGTATTATGCGAGACTGAGAAACGCCAGTTTGGGTCAGAGAGACACCGCCAGCACTTCGGCTAATGCTTGTCGAGCCAGGCAATGCAATCTATTCAAAAACAGACAAATAAAACTGGATTGGTGGAATCAGTCAGGAAAAGTTCTTAAGGACCTTTTACAGCCTGGACATGACATGACATGAGCTGCGGAGCCACGTTGCTATGCTAATAGACACGTTGTGTTGGCCGGATTTTCTGCAGGACGGTGCTGTTCAAAGTAGAATGTGCACAAGCTGAAGGCAAAAGAGAGAAGCGAAATTTTCATAAAGCTTCCCAAAATATTTCAAACTTCTTTAAGATTTTTTTTGAAAAGAAAAAAAAAAACAAAGCAATGAATCCACTAAATCAGTTAACAGAAATGGTCCATTCAGTCGTGCCATACCAGATCATGCAGCAAATGTTGGACTCATTTCGGCGCCTTGGAGCTAACGCGCGTGCTTTTAGTAATCTGCCCAACACGAGATATTTGGGTCCCGATTCGCACGCAAGTTTTTCCCAGCATCGGGAAATCTAGATTTTAATTACTGGCGATGATGTGTCGAAATGAAACATGTACAAATCTAGAACGCCTGCATTCAAGAAAAAGATGTAAATTTTTCGCTACAGCACTTTTTAAATTCTCAGGCCTGTAAATAAGCAGCCGGTAAAGATTTTTCAACTATGTAGTTAAATGATCGAATTTTTGCGTTCAATTCCTAACAAGGGAAAGGATATAATGATTCAAAACGTTGTGGTTTGATACCTTGATGGAATAACTGTTCTAGCCAATATTAAATTCGAATTGAAACTTTAGAAATGAAGGGTTGAAATTGTTTGCTAAATTTGCATGAGTGGTAAGTGTCTCAATCCTTTATCTGCTGAATCTTTGCAGAATGTTTGGAAGATGATTGTTATTGGGTTTCTTGATTATAGATTTTATTCCAGATTTTGACAAAAGTCGAAACTAAATGATAGAGTTCAGTCAATAAAAATACACCACATTCTCTAACGATCAACTAGATTGTAAACACAATATGCGGAAATGAGTAGAAGTGACTTAACGTTAGATATCGCCCATCTCAAACTCGTTGCCATAATGGATATCATTGGGTATGTAATTAAAGTTGAGTTCGCTCGGCTCGTTCAAGAACGGCACGAGACCTAAGGAGCCATCGGTTATAAATTCGCTGTTCATGACTTCGCTGCCGAAGTTTTTGATAAGATCGTCGAACTTAAAGAACCCAGAATTGTCATCGACGTTATCACTGTAGAAACCAGATTCACCTTGGTTCTGGGAGTTTGATTGAGAAATGTCAGTTGCAGGTGTCTGGAATGTAAAAACATTGTTATCGGGGCTGCTATTAGTACTATCCATGAATGGAGAATGTACGCGGGATGGCGGTTTGATTTCATGGTTTTGAGAGTTTCTTGTTGCCTTTGGCTGCGGGAATTCATTAGCTTTAATCTGTGGCGATGTATCACGAGTTGGCTCTGAACCAAGACCAATCATCGACACATTATACACGTCATTGGTCAGGAATGTTGGGACGGAACTTTCTTCTTTCACGGAGGAGGACAATTTTCTCGTGGATCCAAGTTTTGAGTTGGATTCATTTGTGATGATGCGTTTCCGCAAACTTCCTGCAGTAGAAGACTTACTGAGATTCAAACCTAAAATACTCAATATGGCGTATTCGAGTAAACTGGCAGACCGCATGGTCAATGAGCTTGGAATCTCTAACTTGGCCTCGTTTTTTAAGATGGGCACAGTATCTAGAAGTAGCTGTTTCAGGCGTTGATGTAATGGCCCACCCTTGATATAATCTAAGGAGCCCTTTGCGACGAGAATAGCAAACCGCGCGTGTTCTCTCGGTACATTCAAGGGCACAGGCAATAAATAGGGAGTAGAGGAGGCGAATTTCCTTAACAAGTGCAAGATTTGGACAGCGGCCTGCTGAATCATCGACATGCTAGAAACATTAGTAGAGATGTCACTTTGTCCAATGGCGAGTTTTTCCTTCATGGACAACCCCACATTGTGATGGTACCCGTATTTGGAAATAATGGGCAAATAAATTAATATTTTGGCATGATAATAGAGGAAAATCAAAAGATATCTCTGTTTATCAAGTACATCCAACTCTGATTCAGTTCGGCCATCGGAGTCGGTTTGTTGCGGAGCCAGCGGAAACAGAAAACCGTTAACGTCAGTGTCGAACTGAAGGTCTGCAGGAAGATCGCGCCTCCAACAATCCAACATCTGGTCCTTTTCAAGGGCCTTCTCATGAACGTTGTAGTTTCCCGAGCGGGAAAAGATGGAGTCCATGATATTGCCCAAGACTTTGGAAAATTGCATCAAGCACAAGGAGATGCGCGTGACCTTTCCAAAGATGGTCAACTTGGTGTTGTTAACAATCAAGATATTTTCGTTGTCCTTTTCGTCATCGTCGTCGTCATTCTTCCCACTGAAGGGCGTGGCGCACTCGATTTCGTAGTCCTTTAAAAGTCGAGGCACGCCAAGGTTCAAGGAGGAATACACGTCGAGAACGTAGATGCACCAGAACACAATACGGCGTTCACCCTGCATGAACGCCTTCAAGTGACGGTCGCTCATTTCCCTACGGAGACCGAGAACTGCAGCTGGGCACCTGTGCAAACGCAACTGTTGAGCCATGGATATGACCCTCCCGCGGAGCTCGTAGCAGGTGATGTAGTCACCAGTGGCCAAACAATACTGGAGTGCCAAGGCAAGGATCTGAAGTGACTGGAGCGAGCAGTTGCGCGTGAGCATGCAGTTTGGTCTAATGAACTCGTGGATGAGAGAGTCCAAGTGGGCGAGGGTTTTCGAATACGCCGAAACCACGGGTGAGTGTGGCAAGTCCACGTACAGGGTCTTGTTCAGGAGCAACGCAAGCGACGCAACCACGACGACCAAGGCGCCGAGTTTCTCAAGCAGTTCGTAGCAGTACTCGGGAGCTCGCGCGGAGAAGCCACAGTCGGCAATTTCAGAGAAGCGCAGGTAGTTTTTCAAGAACGCGTTTTTGTTGATGATAGGCATGGCGCTACCCCAGTCCTGAAAATAGCTTTTTATCAAACGGTCTAGCTCAGGCTTTTCCGGAAGCCCGAGCCCGCGCACGAACCGCGCGGCGTCTGCCGGCTCTAATCTTGAGATTGTGCTGTTGAACACGAGCGAGATGTGATTGGTGGATGCGGAAGCAGGTACAGCGCCAGGATCCATTGGAGACTCACTCGGGTTGGGGGTATCTTTCAACGATGCCACGGCGGACGCTGTGAGTTTTGCCGGAGCAGAGGCGTACCCGTACGCCTCGCAAATGCGAGCCAAGAGCGTCGGAATGAAGAGCGTCTCGGCAGTGCTTCGTGGAACTGAAGCGGCCACCAAGCCGGTGAGCATGTGTTCCTTGGACTCTGTCTGGAGCGCACGGTCGTCATGGTTGTTTTGCATCTGCTCGATGGCGGTAGCTGCAGCGAACGCGCCGGGTGCGGGCTGGGTCTGACGGTTAAAGAAAGCGGGCCCATGCACAGGCTCCACGCCATCACTCTCTCTAAGACCATCATCGAGGTCGTGACCAAGGCCTTGGTCAAGATCCTGGTCGAGGCCTTGGTCAAGGCCATCACCGCCGTTATACAGGGTGCCCGCCAATGAAACGGGCCGTTCATGCACTGCGGGCGAGCCCAGACAACATCGGCAGCCGTCGCCGTGCGTGTGTGTGTGGAGCACGCGGTGCGGGCTCAGCAGATCGGCGCCCGGCACGGGCGCCCCCAGTGCCGCCACCGCCGGCGCCGAACCGTTTTCTGGTACCTCCGCAGCGGCCTGCTGCTGGTGCTGGGGCTGGTGTTGATGGTTCGGCAGATTCTGCAGATTCTGTTGATTTCGTAAATGCTGCTGACCTGGCAGGCTCTGGAAGTGCAGCTGCAAGTGCAGCATCAGCAGCTGTTGGTTCTGTCGGCTTTGTTGCTGGTTCTGTGGGTATTGTGGGTGCTGCGGGTGTTTGATTGAGGGCGCCACGTACGCCGCCAACTGGTCGTCGCGGATCGCAAGCACGCCCTTTAAGCGTGCGTTTTCCACGAGGAGCTGGCGCGACTGCTCCTCTAAGAGCTCAGTGTATCCCTTCGGATACGACTTACGGGTTAAGCGATCGGATACGATGCACTTCATGCCAGCCGCAGCGCACGACGAACATGCGGGTTGTTTGCCATCACATCGAGACTTCTTCGCACGGCACCGGTCGCATGCCTGCGCGGTCCGGCGGGTTGCCAGCCCGAGCGCTTTGATAGTTTTGTGTGTGACAGGCAGGGTGTCGTTTTGGCGGGCAGCGTTTTTGGCCTGCGGCGGGCCGGACATTCCGCCAGGGTTTCTAGGCCCATGTTTCCGCGGCGCATTTGGCTGGAGGACAGGGTTGTTCATGGAAAGATGGGCGGCGTTTTCTTGTGTATTCTTGGTTTACTTGTGGGTTTTGTATGTTTTGTGTGGCTATTGGTGGGTTTTCGGTGCCGTTAGAACGGGTAAGGCGCTGTTGCCGTTCAATAGGCCCGACACGATGATGAATTTTCACGCGCTGAAAGAACCAGGACTACGGCGAAAGGGTAGTACTGGCGTATCAAAGGAGGATTTCGGAATCACAGAGCCAGATACGGAAATCACTAGTGGGCGGAGAAATTTCTCTTTATTGTGCGCCTGCAACCGGGCCAACGTCGTACTTTGATTGGGTGCTGATGGATCATTGGTAGATAGACTCATTCTGGGGATGGCCTTATGTGCACGTTCCGGCGACCGGGCCGTGCGCTACTTTTTTTTTTCAATTTAATTTAATTTAATTATTTTAGCTCGATGGTGTTCCTTCATGCTTCCAGGTATATATCTGATTCATGGTATTTGGGATTTTAGTCTCTGCTTTCTGGTTCTTGCTTGCACAACTTTCCTTTTTTTTTTTTTTGAAGGCCTCCACACGCGGCCTCTGCATCATGAGACCACGCTTATATCAATTGGTTTTTCTTCCGTTTTTCGTTTTGTTTCTCTTTTCTCGGGCCAATCTACGCCTTGAGTCAGCGGTTTTACCCATGTGCCGGATCGCGTGCCTACTGCAAGCACGGACGCCGTGAGTCACCCCCAACGCTTCGACCACAATGCGCATCACGTGACTTGGACATAGTCCGTCGCGCTGTGCGCCTACTGCTCGTGGAAACATTAGGCAGAACGCCCTCCTCCCCCTACTTTCCGACCGTTTTATGCCGCTACCGTCGTTTCTTAGTAGCGGAAAACACCATAAATGCCGCTTAAAAGACCAGCAGACGTTCTGCCCGAGCCTGTGCGCCGCACGCGACGCAGCACGCGTCTCGGCGTGCGGTCCCTGGGATCGTGCCAGTCAACTTCCACCGCGTCTACCCAAACCGCCGGAGTCAAACGGGAATCCACAAATACGCCGCTCAAGAACGAACATGTGACGGCTGCCGTACCCACACGCGTATCCGCGTACTTCTCGGCGAAAAAAGTGCTGGCACAGCCAGCACCGCCGCATCAAGCGCTCAAACTAACGGCAGCGCCGAATGTGTTTGCTCCGGCGGAGCCCAAGGACGTGGCGGCGGGCCAGCCGCCCGAATGGGCCACGTTATATAACGAGGTCGTGGCGATGCGGGCGGCGTTTGTCGCGCCCGTCGACCGCATGGGGTGCGAGCGCCTCCCGGAGGCGTTGAGCCCCGGGCTCGCAGCCGCAGATCCGCGAGCACACCGCTTCCAGCTTCTCGTGTCGCTCATGCTCTCGGCACAGACAAAGGACGAGACTAACCATGCTGCGATGCAGACGCTCCAGGAACACTTTAGGCGACAGGGCCACACGGGTATCTGCCTAGCCGCGGTGCGCGCGGCATCGGAGGCGGAGATTGATGCGTGCATCGCCAAGGTCGGATTCCATCGGCGCAAGGCGCAGTACCTCAAGAAGACTAGCGATGTGCTCCACGCAAACCATGGAGGCGACGTGCCGCAGACGGCAGAGGCGCTTGTAGCTCTCCCGGGCGTGGGGCCCAAGATGGCGCACCTCTTTCTCCAGAGTGCGTGGGGTATCTGCACGGGCATCGGCGTCGATGTCCATGTGCACCGCTTAGCACAGAAATGGGGATGGGTGCCGCAGGCACGGGACGCAGAACGCACCCGGGTCGCGTTGCAGGCATGGCTCCCGCGGCGGCTCTGGGCAGACATCAACCCGTTGCTAGTGGGCTTTGGCCAGGCCGTGTGCGTGCAAAACGCACCGAACTGCGACGTGTGCTCGTTAGGCCGCGGGCTCTGCACGGCCGCAAACAAGCAGTTGGTAGCCGCCGAGATCTCACCAGCTCGCGCCGCAAAGCTCGCAGGAGGACGCGCGGACTTGTCGCGCTTGGTCAAACAAAGACGAGCAGCGGACTTGGCTTGGTGAGGGTGTGCTCATGCTTTGAAGGCGGTGCCGGGCGCTGCTTGTTGGGGGGGGTGTTTTCGGTATACTTCGCGTCGCTCGAAACCTCCTTGTTTCATTTCTCTGGTCTCATTTTCCGGCGTCGTTTCTCTTTCTCGTATATTCTATCTCACTTCTCAATCTTATGACTTCATTTTTTTTTTCTTTTTTTTACCAATTTCATTCTCCAGGCTCATATCTTCAATTGCTCTTTCTTCTGATTTTTTCAATCTTGTTTTCATTCACCTTCCAGTACTCCTTCTCGTGTTTCTTATTTTTTTTCATATATATATATATATTTTTTTGCTTCGGGTGAATGAAATTAAGGCCCATTAGAAATGTGCTGCGCTGGACTCGATCTTTCGCAGCCAGCCTAACCATGGGGTCTATACCGAGAAACGTCCCGGGAGCCTGGTTTCCGGCCACCAATTCATCCGTTGTTTAGGTCAAACAAATTGCGGGAGAAACAGCATGTTAGGTCGCTCCAGAGTGAACTTTTTTGCGTGCTCTTGCTTTTTTTTTCTTTTCTTTTCTTAATCTTTATCCTATTTATCCTAGCCCAATTCAATTAACTTTCATCAATTTGTAGAAACAAAGTAAACTCCACGTTTCGCGGCATTGGTCAGTATCTGTTCCCTACCAAGCAATAGAAAAACTCCACCTGTCCGCATCCCTAAGGCATCAGCTACCACTCCCAGTATAAAGGAAAAGACCAGCCGACTTAATGGAACAAGCGAATGAGGCAAGAACAAAAAAAAAAAAAATGAACAAGGAAAAACAAAACGAATAAAGCGAAGAAGCTTTCTACTTCTAGCCCGCACCCGTACACCAGCATACCCGTACACCAGTATCCTTGCTCCCCGCGCCACCGCAATCAGAATCTCAGGGCGTGCGCAACCCAAAAACCCTCTGCACGGGCTCCGCCGGTCAACTGAACATGAGCGCTTTGAGGTCAGGACCTATTAGAAAATTGTCACAAGCATCATCTCCAACACCCGAGTACATACACCACACCCTCCGGTTTTTTTTCTTCTCTATCTTACTCTCCGTATACCCCGTCGTATTTGCTACCATATATCCAGCCCTTTCCACTGCTACGTGCTGGACTCGCCGCTCAGATTCTAGGAGATTTCAAAAAGAAAAAAAAAAAACAAAACATTGCACAGACATAGGTTCACGTCTTCGGATACTGCCACCACGCGACACTTTCTTCGCTCCAGCAAGCAACCTTACCGGCACCCCCGTCTCCGTTGCCCGCACGTCATTTTTTGTCGTATCTTTCGGAGATTGCCCAGACATCCCCGGTCCCGATACAAGGTCTACGTTAAAACCACCAGCCTCTGTGAGCAGCACGTGACTTTTTCCCAGCCATGAAGGCCAATCACAAGTACCAGCAGGCGCTGCTTGGAGCACCCTCGCAACAGATATTGCACCAGCACTTACAACTGGGTCAGCACCATCAGCCACAACCACAACAGCCACAACCACAACAGGCACAGCAACAACAACAGCAACAACAACAGCAACAACAACAGCAACAACAACAGCAGCAGGATATATTCACCTCTGATCAGGCGTTTTTTCAGAGAGCTGGCCCAAACGTCAACTTTTTCCCTCTGCAGCAATATCAGCCCCAGAGTCACCCTCAACAACAACAACAACAACAACAGGCTCCACTGGTGCAACAGCAGGCACAGTTGGGCCAGTACCATGCGCCGAACGGGCTTCCTTCGCAACTTCCGCGCTTGAACCAGCCTAAGTTCATGAACCAGCAGAGCGTGATGTCGCAACAGGCGGCACTGACGCTCCACATGGGCAGCGGAACATTCCCGGCAGCAACAAAAGTGCACACAGTTAACGTGGACGACCCTGCGTCTGTGTACTGGCAGCACCAGGTGCTGTTATGCCAGTTGTCCCGGGCCGAAGACTTGCCGCACTACTATGCGAGGCAGTACGCACAGAACTCGCGCAAGGCCAAGAACCCTTACGCGGAAGTGAAATCCGTAACCTTGGTCGACGCCACCAAGACGATCGTGGCAGCCTTGGAGGAGCAAGAGAAACAGTCGACATCCCAAACATACACTACACCGGCAGCCTTGATGCGTAACAAGAAGGTCGATTTAGAGGAGGACGAGGAACAAAGAATGATGGCGCGCACGCAGGGGAAACAGCTCTGGTGCCACATGGACTTTTCAGGCCAGGGATTGCTCAACTTGGCCCCGAAGTTGTTCCAGTATGATTTCTTGGAGTCCTTGTACTTGAATAACAACAAGCTCACATCCGTGCCCCTAGTAGTCAAGAACTTGCGGGGGTTGCGTGTGCTCGACTTGTCGCAGAATAAGATCAGTGAAATCCCACCGGAGCTTGGCTTGTGCTTCAACTTGAGGTACCTCTACCTATTTGACAACAACATCAAGACCTTGCCCCACCAGTTCCGGAACTTGATCGAATTGTTGTTTTTGGGCATCGAGGGCAACCCCATCGACTTGAACATCGCCAACTTAATTGCTCAACACGGCACCAAGGCATTGATCACGCACTATAGAGATATGGAGCCTACGTACCCTGAACCCAAACCAAGATCCTGGCTTTTGCTAGAGGACGATGGCGATGTCATCGACCCGGTCCAGAATCCAAATGCTTATACGGATGACCATCTCAGTGCAGATTCGGCCGACTCGTTCACTTTGATGTCGTACAACACCTTGTGCCAGCACTACGCCACCACCAAAATGTACAAGTACACGCCTTCATGGGCTCTTGATTGGGAATTCAGGAAGAATGCTTTAAAGGAGGAGATTATTCGCTACAACTCAGACGTAATTTGTTTGCAAGAAGTGGAAACGAGAACGTTCCACGACTTCTGGGTGCCCATCATGTCCAATATTGGCTACAAAGGCTACTTCTTCAGCAAGACTAGATCTAAAACTATGAGCGAACTAGAATCAAAGAAGGTTGACGGGTGTGCGACGTTTTATCGCGCCTCGAAGTTTCAGTTGATTCAGAAGCAGCACTTGGAATACAACACAGTCTGCATGAGATCCGACCGCTACAAGAAAACAAAGGACTTATTCAACAGATTCATGAACAAGGATCACATTGCTCTTATTACTTACCTACAACACTTGGAGAGTGGCGAGGAGATATTCATTGTCAATACGCACTTGCACTGGGACCCTGCGTTCAACGATGTGAAGGCATTGCAGGTGGGTATATTGTTGGAGGAATTGCAAGTAATTGTGAAGAAGTTTAAGGGTGCCCATAATCAAGATGAAGCAAAGAATGCGTCTATGATAATTTGTGGTGACTTCAACTCAACGAAGCAAAGTGCAGTGTATCAGCTCATCTCGTCTGGATCTGTTTCCAAACATGAGGATATGGATGGCAGAGACTACGGAAGATTTACTGATGAAGGATTCCATCACTCATTCAAGTTGAGATCTGCATATGATCACCTCGGCTCAGACTTCCCATTCTCGAACTTCACGCCCACATTTACGAACGAGATAGACTATGTCTGGTACTCCACCAACTCATTGCAAGTGAAGGGATTATTGGGTAAAGCTGATGAAGAATACTTTGCCCAACAAATCGGAATACCCAACGCGCATTTCCCATCTGACCATATCCCGTTGGTCACCAAGTTCCAAATCAAGAAGAAGGGACAGGCTGCCAGCGGAACCAAGAAACCTGAGTTTAAGCCCGAATACAAGTCTTCCTCGTCAAGGAAAACTTGAATGAGTGGGGTTCACCATCTCAAGGCTGCTTTCCTTCGATCTCGTCCAGTACACGAGATGGTTGGGAATTAGCGTGTACTTTAGCTTAATGACAACACAATACAACTGTATATGGAACTGTAGCCAGGTTATGCATGCCTACAAACTTCGTGGCCCGAGGTTTGTGTCCGTAAGATATGGGTGGGCTGCCTATATTACACAAGCAGTTGGGATTGTATGCTCAACTTATAGTCTAGTAAAGAGATGTACGTAGGCGAGCAGACTTTGGCCATCAGCAGTGTTGAAGTTTTTTGTTGTCTACACACCACGGCATATATGAACACCGTTGAAATTAGTCGCACGTAAAGGGCCGGATAGTCTCGGCAACGAAAGAGGCAAAACGGCAAATATCCTTGCAAACAAAAAATGAGAAAAAAAAAATCGGCAAATAATCAAAAGATACCTTCTCACCCAGATAAATCAGAGCATGATGGAAAACGCCTCTGTTATTTGATCATTGCTTTGGGGGTCTCGGGTTTGAGTGTATACCCAAGCGGGGATATATATCACCAGAGTGCTTATATTGAAGCCCAGATTTGTTCTTGTGTGAACGAATATAACAAAATGGTACACATTAATTCTCTGCATAGTTTCTGGGGTGTTTCCAGTATTGTCGTTTTTATCGGCTGTGGGGGTGGCTTGCGAATTCGGGTGCAGGGTGCCGTGGCAGCATGTACTGCTTATACATGTGCATATACATGTATATCTATCTATCTACATATACGTGTATATATATATATATATATATATATATATATGGCGCGCGGCACGCTTTTACACGAGCTCCAACTTTTCAGTTGAGCCAGCACAATAGCCAGAACCAGCGAATACGTATAAAACCGGTCTTTTTTTTCTGACGACACATTCATCTCACGACTTCCACGTCCTGCTTTCGCTTCAAAGAGATCATCTGCATAATTTGCTTTCTTGTCGTACAGTACAAGAACCAGCGAGTAAAAGAGCCAGCCATCCGTCTTCACCAGCTGCAAAGACCAAAAACCATGTCGTTGTTGATTCCCAGCGAATGCGACTTCTCAGACGCCCATAGCATGCCGTGGCTTAAGAGCGCGTATGAGCGCA
Organism: Metschnikowia krissii; assembly: GCA_030561945.1. Classification (NCBI taxonomy): domain Eukaryota; kingdom Fungi; phylum Ascomycota; class Pichiomycetes; order Serinales; family Metschnikowiaceae; genus Metschnikowia; species Metschnikowia krissii. The sequence goes on along the minus strand of JAKTYP010000017.1, from coordinate 16,911 downwards.
AATTGCACGAGGCTATGAAAAACGACCCCGAGGCGTACCGATGGAGTTTTAGAACAGTGCCTGGGTTTTTTCCAGCAGGCGGATGCCGACATCGATGATCAGCAGTTCAGTTACACAGAAAGCAACATGGGCCGCAAGAAATCGTGGCTGCAAATCGAGACCGAGCTTTCGCAGCTCAATGCAAACGCCCCCGACAATACCATGTACAAGCTCATGATCTGCGCCCGGCACGGCCAGGGCTTCCACAACCAAGTTGTCGACAAGTACGGCTCAGACGCCTGGGACGAGAAATGGTACTGTTTGGGCACAGACGGCGAGGTAGTGTACGGCCCGGACCCCATGCTCACGGAGCTCGGAATAGCCCAAGCACACGAAAACAACCAGGCATGGACGCAGGAAATCCTTGAACATGGCGCGCCGATTCCAAGTCGGTTCTACGTGTCACCATTACAGAGATCCTGCTGGACATGTGTGTACACATGGGCGGGTCTCCGGTCACTGGCCACGCGGCCTGTCATTGTAGAGAAGATGCGCGAGACCATCGGCCGCAATCTCTGTGACAGACGGTCGCTGAAGTCAGTTATTGAGCTGCGTTTCGGATCTCACGGCTTCATCACAGAGCCAGGGCTTGCCGAGGATGACCCCCTTTTCACGCCCGAGCGCGAGGAGGCAGACGACCTTGCGATGCGGGTCAACTCCGTGTGCCAGGATTTGTTTGATGAGGACTGGGACTTTGAGAATGCAGCAGTTGATAAAGCTAAGGCCGAGGCAAACAGCGTTATCTCGACTACCACGCACGCAGGTACCATCCGTCTGTTTCTCGTGGTGCTTGGTCACCGGAGGTTCACGCTATCCACCGGCGGAATGGTGCCCATTGTAGTGAAGGCCACGAGAGCATGATAAGCGTATACTCGAGGGTAAACGTATCCCACTTTTTTGCTCAGATAATATTCCCACTTGCTATATAATTCTATTATGTACGCTGATCACTTGCTCGTAACAGTCCTTCATTGCTCTTCACTTGTGTTGAATGTACCTCGTATACTGAAACCTGCGTGCCGCATCACAACCTTTCATCATACATTCGGATGGAGCCCAAGCTGATGGTATCTACAGCAAGCCAAACAGACTTCTATATACTTTGAGACACTCCTTGTTGCCTTGGCATTAGAATCAGCTTTGAAGATTACATGTCATTTGTTCTCAAGGACACACATACAAACATATATATGTCTTACACGGGACAACCGTTTACCACTAACCAGCACATAGGTATTGTTCTCGGGCATCAGGTATGATCCCAACCAAAAAATACCCACGTTGTCCGGTTCAATAACAAAACTTAAAAAAATTACCACTGCCATGTTAATATATACCGTATGACCAGCTGGCCAAAAAGATCATGTCTCTTGTACGTTGACCCGTTCTTCAGTCTTGTATTCCGTCTTTTCTACATTATCCAGCTTGACAGTTTTGGCTTGTTCGCCCTCCGAAGTGTAGCTCTCATAGTCATGCACAACCTTCTTAGTGCCCATTTGTGAAACATCATAGCCATTGGCCTTTAAGTATTCCACAAAAGCCCTGTCTTCTTTATCAATGGAGTCTTGTCCAATGGAGGGGCAGAACAACAATGTGAGTATCGCAGAAAAGAAGCACAAGGCGGACGACACATAGAACGCGGTTTTAATTCCCTTGTCGCTGGAGTAGCCACCATTGTTTCTGATAATAATGGGGAAGATGTATGTGCCAACAAACGCACCAATCTTACCAAACGCCGCGGCAATGCCGTAGTACTGGCCTCTGATGGGCGTAGCAGAAGTTTTAGATGCCAAGACACCAACGTTGTTACCGGCACCAAATTCACCGAGCGTGATAAAGATACCGTAAACCACAACGAATGCGGCAATATGATTTTTTAAGTGGGAGTATCCCGCAGTCATGCCCATGCCTATGATACCCTGGCACATGAGACCAACAAACAAAGTCAAGCGGGGGCCCAAGTAATCTGTGGAGAAGCCACCCAAGAATGATCCAGGGATGTAAAACAAATTGAAAACAACGTTCCAGCCCCAAGACTTGTAAATGTTGTCACCGGGCAAGATCTCGGTGAGAATGAAGGACGAGTAGAGACCAAAGGAGTAGACGGAAAAGTCGTAGATGAACCAAATGATGGAAACCACGGCCAAGCGGAACCAGCAAAACTTTACGACAAGCTTGAAGGGAAAGTTCTTGACGGATTTCATGTTGAGCTTTTCATATGATTCGGAGTTCTTCATCTTGCGCCGCATGAAGAAAAGTGCCAATGGTGGGAACACGCCGAGCGCCAACGTCAACCGCCACACAACGTTTAAGTGGTCTTCCGAAAAAATCCAGAGTAAAACCAATGGGACAAACGCCGAAACTACGAACCCTGCGTCGATGGTGAAGTTGGTGAACCAGCAGAAATATCTATTTCTGTGCCCTGGGGGCAACTGGTTGGCAAACTCCGACGCAATGACTGAGGACGTCGGGTACTCTGCACCAATGGCAATTCCCAAGAAGAACCGGAACGTCGTTAGCGCTGCAAAAAGACCCTCGGGAGTTTTACCCCATGTAGCAACGGCACCGAGAAGCGTGAACAAAATCAAAAGAATGTTTGCAATCAACATGCCGCCCTTACGAGCCACGTGGTCTGAGATGTACCCAAACACCAACTGGCCAATCACGGTACCGGCAAATGCAATTGCTGAAATGTTGGAGATGGCGGCAGACTCAGTATATGCGTCACCGTATAAGATCGAGAGACATGTGGTGACCGTGGAAATAGAGTTGTTCACATAGCCATCGGAAAACAAACCTGCTCCTGAAATAAAGGCGGGCCATAAGTTTTTAGCCTGGACCCTTTTGACTTCACCATTTTCGTCGGTTTCCTCGATTGGGTGAAACGACGTTTCCTCAGGCACTTTTTTGATCCAGCCGGTGAAGGCTTCTTTGAACGAGCGGGGAAGATCTCGGGATGCCATGGCTCGCTTAAGTCTGTTTTGGTCTTTTTTTTTTGCCAAGAGTTTCTTCTTTTGCCAAGAGCTCGAAGTTAATGACCTATTTGGGATTGACAGGAGGGGCTAGATTTCAGAGTGACACCTAACGCAGATCTAATCAGGTATTAAGTTTAATCGAATAAACGAGACTAGAAGAGAGGTAAAGCACACAACAAATAGAGAAAAAAAAATATGACAATTAGAAATCAAGGATTGACTGGTTGATCCAGAAACCACTGCGGTAGTGGATGGACGTCCTCTTAAATAGTCTCTGTCATCACTTATCACACGTGCCGTGCCGTGAGATGCGTCACTGCATGCAGCTGCAGCGCCTGCCTGCAACTGCAAGACGTAAAATAGGAAACTTTGCACACGTCTCATGCGTATATCACAGAGCGCTGCGTGTTTTTTCGTACCTCACGCCAAATGCCTTCGGGCATTTCCGTGTCTTTCGCTAATCTCGGCATCTTCTTGGAGACTTCTCTAATGCTAAAATCTTCCCTTAATGAGAGGGGAAAGCAGGAATTCACTTCCAGACGATTTTTTAAAATGATCCAAAAAAATTGAAACGAACAATAGAAAACCATAACGATGGCGGTAAAAGAAATATACAAGTCGCTCATTGATTTTGCACCGGTTCAGGCATTCCCTGTACGAAACTTCATTCTGGGGCGTGCGCGGCACAAGTTTACCCCAAATGCGCGTGTAGCCATTTAATGCAGAAACTGGAATTTCCAGGTGAATATAAATCACTCTAAGTGACTTGTGACAGGGCTCACGTGTACCCAATATGTTGGATTAATTATGTTTAGGCTCTCGACTAGGCGGTCGCACTCTTGTTTTATATCAATAGCGCGTTTGGTGCAACGTGCGGCTTCAGGTACTTTCGAGGGTCCATTCCTGTATGTACAGTGTGCGTTTTACTATGCACAGTCTCACATGAGTCCCCGGAAAAGACCAACAGAATGCACACGGGATCGTGGGATCACATGCCGTACTCCACGTGGGGATACCATCAGAGAAAGTAAAGCTTGGCACTTTATGCCCCTCACTTTGCCAGTGTTACTTTCGAAGTGGAACAGGATTACCGGTACGTCAAAATTAGCAGCGCCACATGTTGTGGAAGCTCTTGACTCTTCTCACACACCGGAATTTCTTCAGCCTGACACGTGCGCTGATGCTGATGAGCGCGCGCTAGGAGTAGCATGTGATTTTTGCTGCGCCTGTTGGGGCATAGTCAGCGGCCGTGCATTTCGGCAAAGATGATTGGAAGTTAGGGTATCTGGTACCGACAATCTTGCGCAATGCCGATCGCTATATAATTTCTCTGCCCGAGATTAGGGCACGCATACACCCAACAAAACCTTACTTTTGATGTCACGTGATGTACTACCCGGTATCACCTCGCAGTTGTGTAGAGCATATGCAGAAAGACCGCTGAGCACGTCACTGGGGTGGGAGGTTGAAGGCATGGAATGGTGGTACTCGCTTATACATATTTTGTGAAGTGAGAGTTTTTGTCGAAAGCCGGGCTGCTTTTACGAAACCCGCGCCAATATAAGCCTTCTGCAAGGTTATATCTTTCTTTACCGGTACCACATTCTCTAGGGGTGCCTTAAACTCCAGGGATGCCTTACCATTCAGGAAGACCTTTAATAATCTTTAGCAAGAATGTAGTCTTGAGGGGTACTGTAAGATTTAGGGATATCGTGAACTATAGGGGTACATGAATGTTTAGAAGTACCTTAATATCCGGAGGTGCTACAATCGCAAGGCTTGTGCTCGCACCACAACGACTATGCATTGCATGGATTGACCCCATGCCGATTCTTTGAGGGCTTCCTATAAGAGTAAATAACTAATCTATATATCTATATACACATATATGAACATAAGCACAGTCGTGCGGCAGATATCTGATTCCGCGTCCACGGGACCCGCAAGACTACGCCTAGTGTCTGATCACATCAATGACCAATCTAGATGTCACCACCGTGAGCAATGCTGGCACCCCAGTCCAACATTCACCACCACCCGCTTGGGATGCAAGTATACAAAGCCGAGGCCAACCTCCCCCTACTAGATATATATTCTACGGCGGTGCTGCTTAGACACGCAGCCTCCATTCGACCGCATATTTCAAGCTGTCGCCAGCTTTGAATGGCACTACCGTGACTGCGTCGCTGCCAATAACATCAGGCACCTGGTTGGTACGGGCAACCAACACGGCGTGGTCTGAGCACAAGACGTCGGCGTCACGGATGCCGTAGAAGGTCTTGCCGTGGACAGACACAAACTTGACGAGATTGTCCAACTTTCCAGCGGCAGCAAACACTTCCGCCACGTATGAGAGCGCATGCAGCTGCGTGAACACGCCCGCACACACGCCGACGTGTCTAGCCTTGCCCTCGAGTGGGTGGGGTGCGGAGTCGGAGCCAAAGAAGAAAAAGGGCTCACCGCCGGTCGCGGCCGCCACTAACGCACGCATGTCGGACGGGAGCTTGGCGACAGGCTTGCAGAAGTTAATCGGATTGCCTGCCCAGGAGTCAATCGTAAGTGAGAGGTGGTGCGCGGTAATGGTGGCAGCCACACGGCACGCCTGGTTCTCTGCGTGGAGCCTGCGCACGGCGTCCACAGCGGCTTTAGTCGTACAGTGTTCCAAGACAATCTTAAGGCGCGGGAAGTCACGCGCCAATCGGACGAGAGCCGGGAGAAACTCGGGCTCCGCGTTGAGCACGTGGATGTCGCCGTCCTTCACCGGTGGCTTTTCGCCGTGGAGATTCAACACCAAGTCCTCCAGTTGCATTGCTTCGAACACAGGGTAGAATGGCGTGAAGTCGTTGGGGTCCACACCGGCCGCAGAGTTCGTCGTCACGCCGGCAGGGTAGCATTTCACGCCATGAATTGCACCTGCCTGGGCCGCCGCGTGGATCAACTCGGGCGTCAACTCCTTACACAAATAGAGACTCATAAGAAAAGTTGTTTTGGGAGCTAGTGCCTGCAAGTCGGCCTTGTACTTTTGCACGCGCTCTAGCGTCGTGACGGGGGGTGCCAAGTTGGGCATGACGTATGCCACTGACACGCCGCCTTCTCTGACGGTAGGCGCAACGAGCTCCATCATTTTGCCGTCGCGAAGGTGAACGTGCATGTCGGCAGTGATGCCAAGATCGATTTCGGCCATTTTGAAGGGGGAGGAAGTGGCTCGTACGGGGATGTTATGGGGTATTTAAAGAGGCCCGAAGGTGGTGGAGGAGGTTTTTTTTTCTGGCTCTCTCTCTTTCGCAGTTAAAGTTCATGATGATCTCAGTGCGCGCAGATCACGTGATGTGGGGGACCGGCATACCGGCCTTGCTCGGTCTTGTGAATAAACTTCTGGTTCCTGAATCTATCGTTTGCTGCTGATTTTGGGAGGTACTCGGTGGTACCAGCATACTCACAAAGCTCATTATGGTTTGTTGGGTTTATTCAGCTGGTTGGTGTATGAATGCGTCATGGTGCCCTGGTTCTTCTTGGTGATTATAGGTATAGTACTTGCCGAGGGGCATGGGGCATGCGTTACCTTTTGGATGGATTGAAAAAACGGGCCGCTAGAAACAAATCACTTTTACAATCTGTTAGGCACTTTATCTGTGTTGAGAATGCTGGACATGCCCGGATTCTCAATTTCATAGCCGAATCTTTGGCTTATCCTCCCGGGGTATAAAATGATGGTCCTTTGTCTCCATACACGAATGCAGCTACTATAAATAGGAAGCAAGTTTCCCTTCAAGGCCTTTTGAAAAATAATTTAGGTATTTTGGGTGGGTAGAGTGATTGAATAAAGGCGTTCGTCTCGTTTTTCGAAATGACTTTTGGCGCGAGGATGAGGAGTGCTCATACAATGGGGATAATAACCATGATTGTTCATCTGTTATGGTGCGCAGAAACAACCAGTGATACACTGAGGGAAGTACAGTTATGCCAAAAAGTACCAATTCTCTTGTGTTGTCGAGCATACTTATGGCGTAGATAGAAACGGTCTTTGAAACGGCTGCAATGTGCCATGGTTTTAAAGGATCCTTACTAACAGGATTGGATTACGGGGTCACTTAAAGCATGACTCGAAGATAAATATCATCATGCATGCAAACATTTTACGGTTTTTTAACGTTTTGATCTTAGCATGTAATTGCTGACAAGATTTATAAGGGGAAGCACGCGAAAGAAAAACAGTCGTTTGCGTTAAAAGATATCTTTTTGCATTACTTGAAGTGATAATTTGTGGATTCTATTTGTGACTACTTCAATCCAATATTGATTCTGACAATTGAGATGGAGATGGTATGACCTCCAGGAGGATTGGAAGCAATAGCATCTGATTAATTGCCTTTAATAATTCCAACAATCTCATCACCAAGAAATATATTTGAACAGGACATCATGATTGGATATGAGAGATCAGCTCAAAGACTAAGGTAAACATCATTGAGTCTACGTTTTCTTTGAAATTTGAGTTTTAGAATGCTGTTATTCTCCATTTACATTCCCTGGCTGTCTTGATGAGTATATGTTCTTTCCTAGAGCAGGTTTATCTAGCAGTTATATTGTTATTTTATATTATTATTTTGCAAATTCATTAATAAACGTTTCATACTACTTTCGTATACTGGATAATTCAATTATTGCTCCTGTACCAATTATGGATACTTTATGAATATTTAAAGATATATTCAATTATTGATTAGCTTCTCCATACTTATTTGAAGCTAAAGTTTTTAATTTAGCAACCTAGATGATATATATATGGTATAATACTAATTTTTCTTTTCAGATATGTGGTTTATTATTTCCAACCTCTCTCTAGAGCAGTAAAGGCGTAAATTCCGAGAGTCTGGAAAATACTTAAAGGAAGCGTTTTTAGGTTGGTCCGACTAACAAAACCAACCCCTTCCTGTTTAGGAAACACGTGGCTTTCTTTGAAGCAGCGGTGTGTATGGGACTAAAATTTTAGACATGACTTCGCATTGCTTCAGAAAGTTAGAGGAGTTGTGTTTTCTAAAAATGGCTCTTAGAAATCAATTACAACAACAGCGACAATTGCACACATGAAGAAAAAAGTTTGGGGCATGAAACAGTTAGCCAAGTGGTATCATATCTCTCGTATTGCTGTTTTCCATTTCCAAAGAAAAGCTTTTCATCTTTATTTATGAAACTTATCAAGCATAAACTTCACCTTATGTTCATAGAACAGTTTAGATATATATATATAATATATATATATTTTATGTCAATCTCATTTTTTCTAGACAAATTCACACTTCTGAAAGTATAACTGCATCTACGTATATACGTTTTTGTTTATCTTCAAAACATTCGGGCCGTGTTGTATGGCTTTTGATATAGGTACATGAAATGGACCGTCTGGTATGATCTACAGAGGCGCGGAAATATGAATATACATAAAGTTTGACGCTGCCTAGGGTGTTCTGAAACTTTATTTTTTCAATTACTCTTGGTATAAATACAGTTTTGGTTCTAGTCTCACCTCAGCTTAAAATGTGTTAAGACAGAAAAATTACAGTACTCATATTGTTTTTTCAAAGCTTAATGGATAGTTCGGTCATGGCATAAATTGACTTATAAACCCCGCTATGGAAGCATTGCTTAAAGAATTAGGAATTATACAAATTTTTATAAATTTTAGAATGATAACTTGGACTTGCTTTGGCAAACAGAAATTACAAGATCTCCATTCCGCAGGTTCCACACTTTATTGGTTTAAGTCCAGACCCACATTTTATCATTAGACAGTAGCCTTTAAATTTCTGTAGCAAACAGGATGTATAAACACGAAAGGGTTTAGTATGATGATCCGACTTTCTATCCATGTTTATATCATAATTAAGAAGACTCAAAGGGCGTAGATTAGTCTGTCATATGTGTATTTTTTCATATCGCGTAAGTCTTGGATAACAAAAACACAAATTTCCCTTCACAATCAGACTATATGTTGCGCAACGTCACTGTATGACCGCTTCCATTAATGTAAACAGAAGTGCGGAAAGCTACATGCAACTCCGCAGGGAGCAAGGATTCGAGGCGCAATAAGAGCCTATTCATTTGCTCTAGAAAGCTCACACTGCCTTGGAGTTTTGGTCCAAGCCATAATTTTACAATCGAGTAGTCGATTGGCCGTTCGTTCAAGTCAATTCCAATCACGGGTACTGTTTTGTTAGTGATGATGCTCAGATTGGCATGGGTTGTGATAACATATCTTCAATCTAAAGTGCCATATTGCGTTTGAAAAAAAAAATTATACCCGCTCTCACATGAGGACTTTTTGAAAAAGTCAAGGAAAATCGGGACTTAAGCTTTGGTGTTTACATACTGTGAATATTCAGAGGCATAGAGATATTTTCACCAATCACCTGGGTCGCTACTTCTCGGAAGAACTGTTTCGCCTTTCCACGGCTAATTTGCATTGCAATCTTTTGACACATTCGGTCGGGATGAAGGCCCAAGCGAAGGTACGCCACCTCTAAAGTACGCTCTCTGATAAGCTGCTTGTTCCACGTGATAAGCTGGACCTCTGTTTCAAGAATGTCATCGAGTCGGCTGGTACTTTGACCGCTACCAACATTCCACACACCCCATTTAAAATATAAAGCGGGATCCTGGCGACTTCGGTGAACCAAGAGAAGGTACTTGAGAAGCATGCTATCGTCGTGGTTCTTGACTTGGATTCTGGCAGAAGGAGCAGTAAAAAGCAGAAATGGACACGAGCCATCTAGCTCATCCCCACTGGATACTTGGCTGAGATCTTCTACTTGTAAAGCCTTGGATTGGGACATGGATTGGGTATCGCTGGAAAAAGCTGAATTGGACTGAGCAATATGAGAGTAAGTCTCTTGAGAGGATCTTATTGGCGAGGTAGATTCCAGTTTCACCAACCCTCCATGATGAAAATTTTGCAGAGGGAAGTGATGGGACATACTGCACTGAATTTCAGGGAACAATTGCTACTAATTTAATCATTCGCATGATTGAAAATTAGCGACTCTGGATTTGTGGAATGGGTGCGAAAAATGGTCTTAGTCTATATATACTTATACACAGACGTAATCTCATTGAAATTTGCAAAAATACTTTAGAGGAGAAGGCCTGGTCAGGCTCCTCAAATATGAAGCTATGGTCATGCCTGCAAACATTTACCACATCTATTTTTAGAGTTGTGAATCATCATGGGGGACCCGGGTATACTGACTGCCAAAGATTTTGTAAAATGCCTTTCATTAATTACATGGACCTAAAATCACCATACAGAAATTTGATTTATTGATACTGAATGAAATACAAACAAGTGTTTTGTAAATTTTTCCAAATACTACCCGACAACGCTTTGAGAACCAGAAGTGGAAATTTAACACAAGGCTAACCACAGGTGGTGTTAACGAAGTAATTTCGCAGCTCTCTTTCTTTGTAAGACATACAAATTGACAAAACCCTTGTTTTGGAGGGGGGAAAACATGTATATTTGTGGAAACTTTATTAGTAACGTATTACTCTGGCTTTTACAACTAAGGGTGTATGTGCTTTATCCGAATATAGACCTGAGAGTCTCAATATTCCACGCACCGCGAACACCAATCGATAACCTTATTTGAAGAACAACTAACATGAAACTTATATGGTGGCTCCAAGCTCTTTTTTAGACCATTGGCATCGAGTGATTAAACAGAGCTATACCCAATGAACCCAAGTTCGATTTTTTTTTTTTTTTACTTTTTAAAAGATTTTTCCTGGCAAATGTTCTGAATCTTGTGTATATGAAGCGAAAAGTGAATATCCTGTTTTTTATGTCGTCCCGTGATGTGAGACCATCACTCTTTCAGGTCAAATGGTACAGAGATACTGGTTAAAAGGTTTCCCGTGCCCACCAAACCTGATATTCGGCGCAAAAAGAACAAACAGCTGAAGTTAGAGTATTTTGGCACAAAAAAACTACAGACGCCACTCCAATGTCTAGAACCTTAAACAAAGTGCTCCTGGTTTAGCAAAAGCTGCTTTCAAAGAAAACAAGAGCTCTGGTCTCCTATTTCCCCTCCCAATTTTATGGTATTTCCTCTTTATATAAACCACGCGCGCAATGATCATGGAAAAAAACTCACACCGAATATGGCGAAACATTTTACCTTTGAACGCCTACATCTAACAAAATGACTAAATACCTGGTCACTCACAAATGGCAGGATCTTGCCAAACATCAGAGATGTACATATAGAAGAATATACGGACATAAGGACTCCAGCTCGTGAGGTGCAACGAATATGTGATTTCAAAGAAAATGGTACTTGAGCTTCTATTATCTCACTAAGCAAGGTGCACTTGAAGGGATAGTTTTTCTGCCGTGCATGCACACTCACGGATCACCGCAACGACAAAAATGACCACCTGACCTTCTATTTCAGTACCCTCAGATTTTATGCTAGCTCCAGCAAAGCACCTGACATTATCTCTAGATTGTGGATACGAACGTGGTACATCGGTACATTTATATTAGACCAGGGCTCATTCAGCTGTATGAAGCGTGTCATATGTCCTGCAGACGGTGCTTATTCTCGCCTACACCATTACCAAATGAAGCGCGCCTTTCCCACAACACTACTGACTTGGGCGGTAAGAAAAAAAAAAGAGAAATAGAAAAATAGAAAAATAGAGAATATCAGTAGGTATACTCTTTGACTCTGTTACAATACCGCAGTTGGACACACTCTGGCTCTTTTTTGTCGCCTCTGTTTTTAGCAATACCTTTACTTCTTCCCATTACCCAGTTCTCTCAGACACAGACCTCATCATATGAGTTCGATCTTTCTTCCTCACCTCCGGTCTGGGTGGCACGTGGACCAGGCAATTTTATCAGAGGACGAGCGGCTTGTGGTCATTCGGTTTGGTGCTGATACCGATACACCGTGCATGATCATGGACGAGCTCCTTTTTGGAATTGCTGAAAAGGTCAAGAACTTCGTCGTCATCTATCTTTGTGACACGACGGCCGTGCCCGATTTCAACGATATGTACGAGCTCTATGACCCATGTACAGTGATGTTTTTCTGGCGCAACAAACACATGATGTGCGACTTCGGCACCGGCAACAACAACAAGATGAATTTCCTTGTGGACAACAAGCAGGAGATGATCGACATTCTCGAGACCATTTACCGCGGAGCCATCAAGGGCAAAGGTTTGGTGGTCAGCCCGAAAGACTACAGTTCGGCGCGGTGGCGGTAGTCTCTTTTACTGGTATGATTTCAGTTCTGGTTTTGTTTTGGCTCCGTTTGATTCAGTTGGGCTAAGTTTGACTGGGCTGAGCTTGATCTATGGGGATCTTTGTGCGTTCTAATCGATTGTTGTGTACATATGTATACTATGTGGAAGCACCAGGGTTCGGCCCTCACACTGGTCTACTCTTGCACAGTGTTCTGGGCATAAAAGAAGTTAACCGCAAGCAACTCGCTGCGGCCACCGTGTTTGCGCACCCACTCACGCACGCCCGACCCTGGCACCTGAGTGCCCCATGTGGGCCGGTCCGGTGGAGCCACCAAGTGGGCCTGTGGGTCCTGCTTAAAGAACAAGAAGACGTACCGGTGCTTGCCGGTTTTCTCCGGTGGCGCCGGGCCTTGGTACGGTACGAGTTCACGGGCCTTGGAGAAGTCTAACATAGTCAGCAAAGCGTCTTCACCGTCACCGGCCGCACCCTTGCGCGGGCGTAACGATAAGTCTGTGGCGATCCAGTGGCAATACTGTGACCACTTATGATCGGAGTTGGACGGCGCGTCCGGGTCTGTCAACACCAACATGAAGCGGTCTTCGGAACTCACGCTGAGCTCTGTTTCCGGGCTGGGCAGGTTAAGTGTGAACTGTACCTGGGGCCGCTGCTGCGTGCTGGTTACCGCGAGCGTGTTTCCTAGCGTAACCTGGCTCTTATCATCGTTTTGTGTGCCATGCTGAGTGCCGCTTTTGGCGACGTCTGGTGACGAATACTCGATCGTCAACAATCCCTGCGTGGCGAACTTGTCCACAACTTCAGGTACAATCTTGTGTTTCGAATAAGCTTCGTCCAACAGTTGGGAAATGGTCATCAAGTTCATTTTCGTGTATCTGGCTATACTGTGCTGTGGGAATAGCGTGTGCGGTGTCCGGAGTGCTCGCGTCAACTGGCGTGGCGCTCCTCTATATATAGCCCACATAGCGTCGTGAGATTTTGCGGTTGTGGAGCAAGTAAAAGAACTGGAAAAAGTCGGTTATATGGTATATGAGTGCTCTTGCGCGCACGCAGGATTTTACTAGTGGTGTTATCTCGGAAGGTCCGGGCCCGAGCCCGGTTGCGTGCGGCAAGAAATAACTGGCCTTTTTTTTACTTTGTGCAGATTCCTAAACGATTATCGGACTGTATCACGTGGGACTCACGCTTTTCTTGCACGTACCGTGCCTACCACTGCCAACAGTCGAGGTTTAGATCGCCGTCACCGATTTCTTTTTTTTTCTATCACGATTGCGGTGTGCACAATGACGTGCGGCATGCGCTCGGGCCAATGTGCGCGCGCATCGGCGCCCCCAGGTCACGTGGCTCATTGGCCCTAGTGTGGGGTTCATGGGCACGCTTAATTAAGTTCGTTTTCGAGCGCGGACTTGAGAGGGAATGTGAACATTCAAAAGCAAAATGAAAGTAGGAATGAAATCCTCAAATTTAACTGCCAGTTGGCTTTGGCAGACTGGGCTGATCGCTGCTGACTCAAAAAGGCAAGCTTCAAACGGCAGACTCTGGGCTTGAAATATGTTCTCTATAATATGACCTTGTCTGTTCAGCTTGCCTCAGAACGATCCCCACCCTTCATCCGACCGCATCGTTTTGCAAAAAGACGAGAAATATGAGGCTGCTGTGTGGCTATTGGTCATATCCGTATGACACGGTTCAGGTCACGGTTCTACTCAGCGAATTGCGCATGCACCACTGGTGATGGAAGCTTGGTCCTACATTTAAACAGCGGATGTGGACACTATATTAGGTGCCTTGACGAGCTCATTTAATCTAAGTTCGCTAAATTTCTCAATTTGTGGACCTAGAATGTCCATGATTCCATACAGAACCACGTGAACCTCGGGTGTCGGCGGTCTAGACCAACATGTCAACTTTCCCTGTTTAAGCCGAAAGAAACCCCCATGATAGTTTTTGGGGATATTCCTGTCACATATGTGCTCGTTCTCTAAACATGTGGACTTATACAAACTGCTCGCCCATGCAGATTGTTGTTCGTATATCCCTTTCTTTGTTACTACATACGGCAGGATTCATCTGGCTATTTCCGAAACGCATCTCTCTACCAATCTTCAAATGTGAATAGCTTTTCATGTATCGTTCCTCCCTAGACCCTTCAATTGAATCTTCATGCAAATTCCCCCGGGCTTTTTTCGTATTTAACATGAACATCAGTAAGAAGCCTCAAAGTCTCGTGCACCAGCGGATAACTTTTTTTGAAACATGGTCTATCTGTGATATCTCCAGTCATTTGTGTTGGCAAAATCACATATGTGTCTTAATATTATTACCCAATCCCTTCTTTTCCATGACCATGGAAGACTCAATCTTAGAACCCTAAGTCTTCTCATTGTCTTGCTGAAAAGATATTGCGATTCTTTTCTTTTGCATCTTCAAAGGATTAATGATACGTCTTGATTATTGTACCTCTCCAGTGTAAAGATCAACTTTTGGCAGATACATCTCATACAAGCTTCCCGTGGCTCCACATAATTCTATACAGCATTCATGCACTTGTTCTGTTCATACAGAACTTGAAACCCGAAAACTTAGGATGGGTTTTGAATAAGAACAAGTGCCTCAAACTACAATCAAAATCATGATTAATTAACATACTGTATAGTACCAGTGCTACGAATATAAAACGTTGCCACTAAGAAAAGGCTATAGCGAGGCATTCCTGCTAGGCCCAACCTTCGGTTTTCTGTACATCATGATAGAACTTGATTGGGAGCGTGTTCACAGAGCCAGCCTGAGAGCGAGTAGACAAAATAGTTACGAATTTACCGAGAAAACTTCTCGTCCAATAGCCCCCAATGTTCGTATAATGATCCACTTTTCCTATCGCAACAACCGCTTTACAAAAGCTTTTATTGGATTTTCTTGGGTTCGAGTCATATGCATGTAAATGGCATGAGAATTTATCGGACAGTATTCAAAAAAAAAACATTAACAAGTCGCCATCATCCCAGGTTTTCTATGAAAAATAGAAACTAGTGACGCGGTGTGGTAGTCTCATGACTACCATATCACATAAACATCTGAATAGTATCCAATGACTCACAAGCCGAACTTCATTGAAGCCATTGTCAGAAGTATAACAAGCGTGGTCAATACGCGGCTGTGCAGTCCCGCTCCACAGAAAATCAGAGATACACCTGTTTCTTATCCAGAGTCAGCTGCAGCCAATCTATACCTGAGAGAATTCTTGTTTTGATCCTCGCTGTCACGGTGCTGATTATCATTATAGCTCACAATCTTGGTTGGGACAAATTGGAAAGACACAATTGACTGAAGGTTATGCGTTGTGAAAATAGATAGAGAACCCACGACCTGAGCCCTCAAAGCTATTCCAACGGTGCATAAGACGCATAATCATTATAGTATTGGCCACTTGAATCTCCCAGTTGACCTTTGTCTTTCTGGTGCCCTGCAAGGCCCTCTTCATTCAGCGTGATACGGAGATCCGATTGTTCGAGGGCATTGTCTCCGTTCCCAGATCCTGGCACCGCGTCTTGACGCTCAGAAACATTTATCTGGCTTATATCTTGTTCGCCGGGTCGCAGGTGCAGTATTGTCAGGGATCCAGGCAGGCTTGTGCCCCGTGTGTCCTGCGGGGGAAGATTCAGAGGCGCCCTAACAGGCATAGACAGAGGTACTCCAGAATTTACAGAAGGGCCAGGACTACGAGTATGGCCTATATGTGACGCGGGTGCCAGCAGACCATGGAGCATGTGTCCACCAAAAGCGTCAGGCCGGGTAGAGTAGGACTTCTTGGGCTTCTCCTCCTCACGTGGGACAACGTCAATCAAGAAGTCGAACATGTCGCTTTTTGTCAAAGCTGCGGCAATGTCCAGCTTCTGAAGAGTGCGACGCTTATTTTCCTCCGCGTGGATCCAGGCTCTCATGGTAAGCTCGGTGATGAAAACGTCGCATCCCTTGGCAAAGAGAATCGGGGCCTCAGCGCTGATCATGCGTACCTCCTCATCTGTCTTCATGACCTTCTTAATGCGGGCAAGCGGCAACTGGTGATTCTTGAAGTCATGGTCGTCGTGCTCGATCGAGTTGATGGTCAGTTGCCAGTATTGCATCATGAGCTCCCTGTTCTTACCGACCAAGCCCTGACCCACATTGCCAAAGACACCGCCAGGCGTGCCATGTTGCTGCTGCTGCATAACTGCAGCATCCGCCGCCTCCTGTGCGGCCAAGAGCTCCTCTTCATCTACCACAGCGTGTGACTGAGAATCGCCGTTATTAAGTGCCAGTCCCTCAGCACCCGGGCCGAGGTACTGCAGGGGTACTCCACCGTGGTCCGCCTGAGGGTCCCCAAGTGCTGGCATGTCGCCCTCTTCAATGTAAGTATTGCTGTACTCCATAATATTTGCTGATATCTGTGATGGTAGTGTGCTTGATTTGCTTTCGCCTGCTTTGCTATAGAAGATTTACCTTGCTCACACGATGAGTTGGAACTCGGGAACGCACAGTTATGGTACCATATACAGGATCAGCAATCGGTAAGCTGGCGCGCTATAGCTGTACATAAGGGGGGTATTAAATAGTGGCGCTTATCTTTGAATTTCTAGCCGTATGGTAACGACA
>JAKTYP010000016.1:0-92969 GCA_030561945.1 Metschnikowia krissii | reverse complement strand
TTTTTTTTATTTTTTTCTTTTTTTTTTTTCTTTTTTTTTTTTCTTTTTTCTTTTTTCTTTTTTCTTTTTTTTTTGAATCGTTCTTTCTCCCTTTTTCTCTTTCCTCTTTCGTTATTTCTGATATTCTATTTTGTCATTCTGTCGCCGTGGGCAAATTTGGCCGGCCTGTTTATTGCTGGCGCTGCGAGACTATAGGCATGGCACAGGGCATTCAGGCCGCGAGAGCCCGGGGCCTGGTGACTGGAGGCGTGGGCGCGGGGCAGAGCAGTGTTCGCTATCACGCTGGATTTACGAGTCTGCATACGTGTCCGGGGCCCTACTGAGAATGGCTGGGTTACAATGGGGGAGGAGGAGGAGGAGGAGGAGGAGGGGATGGGGGGGTGATTTTTTTTTTTTTTTGACCGGGGGTCTTGGCGGGAGTGTCTTGGCGGAGCGTTTTAGGATGGCGTGTTGGGGTCACGTCTCAGCGGACGTTGGTGATCTACCGAAATTTATTCACGTGTCGGTATTTATTTATTTTATTTATTTTATTTTTTTGTGGGTTTATTGATGGTTGGTTGGGCCGCGGGCCTGGCAGACGGTGTGTCGTGGTGTATGTTTGAGGTGTTGGTGCAGGCGGTGCCCCAAGTGAACGAAAAAAAAAAAAAAAGAGAGAGAGAGAGAGAAAAAAAAAACAAACTTTTTTTCGGATGATAAGTCCTGTTTGTGAGTCCGGGCCCAGGGCGCCAGGGCAAGGCAAAGGGAGACGTGATTTGTAGGGCCGCCGGTGGCGCAGGTCGTTTATGAGTGTGAGAGGCCGCGGGCCTGGCAGCCCCAAGGTCCATGCCGCCCGAAGCCCTGGGCAAAACGCCCTGCGCCTTTGGTTCAGCTTCGTTCCTCAATGGGATATTCAGATTCCTAGTTAGTGTGGGCCTGTGTGGGCCTGTGTGTGTGTGTGTTTTTTTTCTGGCACCGTGACCGGGCCCCGATGTTTTCATCTGGTTATATCTCTGTCTTTCTTATCCACTATAGTTTCATATCCTTGGTTTCTGTGGACGAATCCACCTCCATATTTTCACTTGCTTCGATGTTATCTACCCATTTCTCTGGTACCATCACATTATTTCTGTTGGGGGAGGTTTTCCTCTTTAATTTTTTATATATACTTATATATATATATACACATACATATTTTTGCTCTACCTTAATTACATTTTGATGTGTTCCAATAATTCTATTTCTATACTGATCATCCAGTACACTTTTTTTCTCTTTCTTTTTTTTTTTTTCTCTCTCTCTCTATCTTCATTCCATTGCCACATTTTCTTCACCAGACCATTGTTTCCATATTGTTACCGCTTGATTCTACCTCCATAGTACCCAAGTTACTTTTATGAGCCAAACCAGCCCGCGCTTTAATGTTCGACACCACCCCCGGAATTGGGTCTTGGGTGCCAGCTTGCATCTTTTGGCAACGGTCGCCGCACGCCTCTATGCCTGCATCGGCGCCTGGGGCGCCCTCGGAGCTTACCCTCACACTAAATCTGCCTCCATTCGTCATGCTGATACGAGCTGCGCACGCTCAGCCTTGAAAAGGAATATGGTTTACATTTCCTCGGGAGATATTTGGGAAAAGTGTCGAGTAAGGGCGGAGGAGGAAAAAAAAAGAGAGGTTGAGTCTGCCCAGAAACACTTGTCCATATTCCTCGGCCATCGTTTTCTCTCGTTCTCCCGGCACCTCGTTTGCGGCAAAATGATGCCAAAGACAGCGCATACAAACTATACTCCAATGGGATGGCCTTGTGTCTGATATAACGGCCTTACTCCAGCTCAAGCGTCTCTCGACATTGTAGATACCTGCTTTAGATGAACACTCCGGGAAACAAGTAACACACTCCCTCCCAGAAAAAATAAAAAAAATAAATAATAATCAACGGAACCAGAAACGCTATTGCGATAATCGTGGCCAACTCGGCATCAACGTGCGCGCTCTAATACGTTCTTCACTAACTTCGGATCCACCCATGAGCATCGCCATCATATGACAACAACTTCGCAACATTTCGTAATCTCGTCATCTCCCCCACTCTCCACCACCAAATCTGTCTTTAAGTTTCTGTCGATCAGGCACGTGACTAAACACATTCAAATTAACTCGAAAATACATCCATATCCACCCCACAAACTCACATTGCTTCGCCCACCATGTCCTCATCGATGCTAGACCAAATCATGATCGAAGATATTGCTCGTCACTGTCCCCAGCAATTTTTGGCGTTCCACCAATGCATGGCCAAGCCGCCGTCTGAGGCCGATTGTGTGGTCGAGCAGCGCGCCTTGAGCAGGTGCATCAAGGGCTCGGTGCCCGTGTTCCAGAAAATCCACGGCGTTTGTGCGGGTAAGCTCCAGGCATATGAACTGTGTCTTCGTATAAACGCCTCCTCCCAGCAACGCTGCCAGCAGGACTTGTCAGAATTAAGGGACTGTGCGTCCGGCGCAGTCACCCTGTGATCGTGGGCCTTATACTTATGAAGTAGATAGAAAAGTCAATACACACGTTTGCTGAGCTCCACTCTTTCTTTCATCCATTCATCCATTCATACGTCTATTTATTCATACGTCCATCCCTCCATTCATTCATCCATTCATCCATTCATTCATCCATCCATCCATCCATCTACCTATTGTTCATCTCGTCCTGGCCATGTCCTCCAGATCCACGCTGCTTTTCTAAGCTGGAACAAGCATATCTTGCACTGCAAACCCATTGGAAATTTCTATCACAAAGGCTCGTCCAGACCTCGCCCACATCTTCATCAGGCCAAGTACTTTTGTGGAATGTTGCCGAGTTTCACAGGGCTGACATAGTCTTGGGCCTGTGAGCGGCCACGCTCATTAGAATGCGACTCCTCGATCTCGTGCTCGTGGTGCAACATCTCATGCTCAATGTCTTCTTTGTGCTTGTGGTGCACGTCCGGATCCTGGTCCCTGTGGTACTTGTTCCAGTGGTGGTTTTCATACTCCGCTTCAAAGTCCATATGGTGGCCAGACCCCACACCAAAGTCAGGCAACACGCCACCGCCCGCTGAAAATTCCAACCACTGCTGCTGAGAAATCTTGCCCTGGCCGTCGGCGCCCAAGAGCCGCGACACCTCATCAACGACCCTGTCCTTGAGACTCTGAGGAATCGATTCCGCATGGTCGTGGTCACCCATTCCACTGCCGTCACCAATAACTTCCTCGCGAGTTAGCCCGTAGACGTACAAGATCTCCACCGGCGTCCAGAATCCCTGGTCCTGTAAATCGTGGATCTTGAAGAACGACGCCGCATCAAAACTGTCCATCTGATGCTCCTCCTTCATGTGCCACTCTTGCCAGGAAAGCTCCAGTGGCTTCACCGGAATCGCATTATGTGCAGTCGCGGCTAAAGCAGAGAGAATCAACTGCACTATTTTGAGTTTCATGTGCCTTGATGGGGAATAGGGGAGGGAGTGATGATGGAGCAGATCTTGGTGATTGGTTTCCTCAAGTGGATGCAGGGCAGAGACGTCGCCGCACCCGTGCACCTCGCTTAAGGCAAACCTGGATTATGTCTTCCTCTTATTCACCAAAATGGTCAGGAATACTGTGCTCTTGGGGTTCTCTTTATTAACTCTTATGCGTTGAAGATATCAGATATGTATGAAGACGCTCTTTATTTTTTATGGGCATTCTGTATGAGTTGATTGATTGATTTCTGTTTCACAGAAACAACCTGGAACATTCCATTCACTAGATATATGAAGACTTGCTGTGATTGTGAAGTTCCGGATTGCACGTATATATATATTTTTTTGGTATTTGCCGACTGCTTTGACTGGAAATAAACTACGATATATCACGTACTATTCTCATTGTGTTTGAGTACAAGTGCTTCTATATTATTCCAAAAGTAGACGAGACATTAGCCATTGGTAAGCTGATTCCTGAACCATCTTTTTTTGCTCGTTGTACTTTTTGATACTACCAAGTACTGAAGTTCTCTTTTGAATGGCTTTCTACGGCATTTTGACTCCATCGGAACATAGTTCACTCTATGAAAATTCCAAAAATCCACTGGCTCCTCATAAGATAACAAGGCAGTTCAATATAATGATTCAAACACTTAGAATTTCATGCCTTGGTTAGTTTTTAAGATATGACTCTGATTACTTTATTACAGGGGATATTTTGACTTATCAGCTAAAATTGTCTTATAATCTGTCTTTGAATCACGGTCCATTTATCCCTAAGAAGCACCAATGTCATTTTTAGACATTCTCCGCATTTTCAACGCGCCTGGAACGAGTCTTAACACAATGCACTCTCTCTATTTGTTTTACTTTGACACAGAAGACCGGCAATCCAACGCCAAAGATAAATTACCAAAGCTGGACAGTGGTGTAAACTGTGACGTGCTATAAGAGCTTTCTGAATTCCCATGGCATGCACGAAGTGTTCGACCTGTTAAAGTCCCTCAGAAATCTGCTAATCCAAACCCGCGTTTATAGAAACTTAAAAATAACTTCTTCTTTTTTCCTAAATCATGTGATTTGCTTCCGAGGTTAATAATGCCGGTTCTGATTGCTTTTATTCACAGGACTGGGGGTATGTCTGTTCCTGAATCTAACATAAGGGAATATGTTGGAAAAATGTGATGCGTCCGTGTAGGATCAAAAACAGCAAAAGTGAGAATCTTCGATTTCAACACCACACGATTTGCACTTTTTTTGATATAGGCTTACGAAAAGTTTTAAATCTTGTGATTGCTACTCATTAAAAACTCAAGTAAAGTTGTTATTTTCCAAACTAGCCATTAATCAACATATGAGATTGTTTGTGCTTACCAGTTTTCTTAGAGAAATAAATGAGAGTTGATGTGTATTTACTAATCCTACGTGGATTAAGTTCAAAATATAGGGTAAAACAGTGGCACAGAAGATATACTTGTTTGTATGTTTTGGCGTGAAAACACCTCGGTTGAAAAATACAAGGACACACAGAGAATAAAATCACCAATCACCTGGAATTTTATTTCCCTGTTTTTTTTCCTTTGTCTTAGTCCTGAGAAATAAAAACAATCGCTTAATTTACGTAAGTGATATCGTATCATTACTTTGGTTATCAAATCCATCAAGCAGCTGTATATTGGAATTTGTTGTATCTTCCTATATGTGTATATAAGGCTCTTCTGAGAAAATAGAGTCCATATAACATGCAATGTTCTATAAAAATTTCATGCACAACAAAAAATTCGAAGCCATGAGATAGCACTTGTATTAGAAAATAGGAAACAATAGGTTAGACTGATTTTAATATGAGTTGTTGTTGAATATAATAAAAGAAATTGTTTTCCTGTGACTTTTGGTTGCGGCCATACCATGAAGAAAACACTGTTTCCCGTCCGATCAACGTTAGTTAAGCTTCATAGGGCCACACTGAGTAGTGTAGTGGGAGACCATATGCGAAATTGTGGTGCTGCAATCTTTTTTTTCCCCTCATAAACAGAAGAAGACCAGGCCAGCTTAGCTGTGAGTGAGCTTGGAAGAAGTGCAATAATTATTTTTTCTGAAATGAGAACCCTTGAAAGCTGTTTCCGCGCCAGTCAGTAGTGGTGGACAAGTCATTGCTAAGGTCCATCATAAAGAAATACTACGTTGACTAGCGGTAGCACTAAGCAATAAGTGGGGTGCATACTGCACTCCGGGAGCCATACCCGGGGTATATGACATCTATTAGAATTGAGCGAGCATTAGGCAAATGGTGAACACCGGTGTGTAAAATAATTGCATGATGAGATGTGGTGGCCGTGTAGTACTATTGCTAATATGAGTAGTGACGGCTGCGGCAGGATAGTATGGGGGGGGTGGGACTCGAGTGGGAAAGAAGAATCAGGAGACTCTGTCCCCTGTTTTGGAAATGTGTTCCTAACAAGATCCCCATATAATGACCGTAGATAAAAGCACGTCGTAGTGGAGCCTGGCATACTAATTTAAAGAATGGATAACTGCAGTGCATGCATCGGTCCGGCCAATATAACTAGCAGGACCGCTAGGATCGGACGAGCCGAAGCCCTAAACATACAATTTAGGATAGTCCTAGTATCTTACGGAAAGGCTTAGTAGATATGGCCATGGTATATATATGAAAAGATGGGGCTATTTTGGGAGGTATGCCCAGTGCACCTCATAGGTCTAGGCACAAGAACTACATACATGCACAACTTCCGCGCCATCCCCCAGGGCCAAATTTCAATACTTCAATTTTACCCAGCACAAATACCGAGAAGCGTCCCGTTCACTTATATAAAGCAGCACTTCCGGCGCACATTATCCACGAGTATAAAATTTGACATAGATCAAATCTCCCAAAGCAAAACAAAAACAAAAACAAAAATAACAGTAAAAACAAATTACACTCAGAAACAATGCCCGGCCTCCCGCTCCGGCACCATGACATGAGCAGCGAAACTGAGAGTGCGGCCCGGCCCCAGCACCCAGGGCCGCGCGCCTCAGCACCAGGACACCCCGGCCCTAAACCCGTGTTCCTTTCTTCCCCACACCAGAGACAGAATTATCCCAAGGCCAGGCCCTCAAAAACCAACTAACCAACCAATCCAAAAAGTACGAGTATACGCCAACACACTTAAATGGAACACAACAATAGACCGCAGCAGGCGCGGGTCGGGCGTGAGCATCAGCGGTTCAATCCCGACAGCGGCGCACGCATGGTAGCCGGGTGCATCTGCTTCAACGAGGCCAAAGACAAGGTCGTAATGGTGCTGTCGAGCGCACACAAGGGCCAGTGGGTGTTTCCCAAAGGTGGAATAGAGACGGACGAGGGCGACGACTTTGTCGTGAGCGCGATGCGCGAGACGTGGGAGGAGGCCGGGTGCGAGGGCCGGGTCCTAGCGAAGTTGCCCGTGGTACTAGATATGCGCGGGCCGAAGGCGCCGGTGCTTTCAATAGAGCAGCGTGGAGCGGCGTGGAACCCGGCGGCCGTGGTGCCGCGGCTGGAGTTCCATTTCTACGAGATGCTTGTTGAGAGCATGAGCCCGGAGTGGCCAGAGCGGGCACTGCGCGAGCGCCGGTGGTGCACGTACGCCGAGGCCCGGCACGAGCTCGTCAAGGCAAGGCGGCCCGAGCTTGTGCAGGCGTTGGACTCGTCGTCAGTGGTGAAGGGCCCTGAGGGGGCCACGTCCACGGACGCGTACTGAGGCCCGGTGCCTGCTTCCCCCCCCATTCCACTCTGCTCCCGGGAGTATATATTCTAATGCCACCTGATATTTGTTTCGTTGTATTTCTGTTGTCTGAAGCTTCCCGAAGGGCTTTGCCTTTCTTTTCTTTTCTTCTCGCCCCTTCGCTTACTTGAAAAGACCGCCCATCAAATTGGCCAACATATTGTTGCCACCCTGTGCCGCGCCCAAACTCAAGCCAAAGTACTCTCTGCCCAAATACTGTACGGGAGCGGTAAGCTCCTTCTGTGCCAACAACGACTCGTAGTGGCCATACAACTTCATGAATCTGTCGCCCGCTTGCTCCTTTCTCAACGTGGCCACGAGCAACTGCAAGAAGTTGAGCGTCTCGTGCTGCTCAAACACCACAAGCAGCCCCGTCTGCTCGTGCACCACCCGCGGGCTGGCCACGAGACGCTGTACAAAGCGGTCCAACGCCGCCTGTGCAAACTGTATGTTCCGCAAGTACGCGTAGTTGATGACGGCACGCGCCGCAAACACCCCGGCGTCCGTTGCCGTTGCCGCCGCATCGTGCTCGTGCTCGTGCTCAAGGTACCACTCATACAAAAAGTCCACATACACCGGCATGGATTCAAAGGTGCCCAAGATCAAGTGCATTTCCGCTACTGCAAACACCGTGTGGCGATCGGCGTCCGACGCTTGCTCGGGCACCGCACGCAAGAGCTTGGTGCCGAAAACATGGTGCAAGCTGGCGTCGCCGAACTTGGCGTGGGCACCACGCTGTGCCCATGCCAGCGCCTGTTTGGCCAAATCTATAATGCTCGGGTCCGTGTCCGGAAGAAGCGATACCAACTCGATCAAGTTAGCGCGGTGCTCCAGGCTCAGGCCCGTGGCGACGCAAGCCACGCCGGCCTCCGTATACACTTGCACGAGGAACGCTACCAAGTCGCTGGCCGACGCGTACTCCTTGTTTGTGGCCAAGATCGCCGCTCCCTGGCGCAAGATTGCCATGGCCAACTCGTACTGCCGCGCCTTTACGTACCGGTTGGTGATGGTGCGCAATGTCTGGTGCGCCTCATAGTAGTCCTTGTGGTCGATTCTTTCCTGGAACCGCGCGATTGTTCTCTGTAGTTTGTCGCTCATCTTAGTGCTTTCGGTGCTTTCGGTGCTTTCGGTGCTTTTGGGACGTGTTAACGGGAAGTGTTGAAGGTGGAGGTGAGCTGGGGCCGCGCTCTGGGCCAAAGATTCGCGCTAGGGTGCGGAATCTGCCAGCGGAAGCAGGGACCGAACCGCGGTGAAGGTTGGGGCACCCTGGAAATCTTTTTGAGAATGAGAAAATGGGGGACATGAGATAGCAGAAGAGAAAAAAAGAAAACTGCCAAAAGAGTGAAACCTCAAAAGATGCTCTGGATTTCCCAGAAGGACCTGGTGATGACCAGCCATATTATTTATGTCCGCATGTCGTAGTCGTAGGGTTAGGGCCTACTTTACGCACAACACCGATTCGCATAATTGGCGTGGCGCCGTGGGCGCGTTGCCGAGGGGTTGGTTTCACCGGGCCATCCTTGGATTTCTCATTACTTGTGGATATGGTGCCTTCGGGCTTTTAGGTATTGCTTGTTTTTTTTTTTGGTATTTTTTTTTGGTATTTTAAATTGGTCATATTTGGCCTATCGAATTCCTGGTCTTTGGACCCACACATGGCGTTTCATCCTTACCTTTTAAATGATGGTGCTGGTGCTGGTGCGGTGCTGGTGCGGTGCTGGTGCTTCGCTCGCTGGGGCATGTTATCCAATCTGCATCTAACACAGTTTTCTCGGTTTTGATGGGCAAATACAAAAACAATTCTCTCGCCTGAGGACTCGAAAGCATCTTTATCTATATATTTGCTTTTCTCGGAACATATGCCTCCCAACACGCCCTAACCTCACGTTTCGCAACCAACGTTTCCGGCACCCGGCACCCGGCCCCGGGGCCTCGCGCCGCCTTTGCTCTTCGTTCTTGCCCGTCCACCTTGAGGGTCCTGCAGACAGTACACACCGGACCGGGGTCCAATGACAGACTTTCTCCCGAACCGTTCCATTAGCTTGCAATCTCCTTGCACATCCACAAATACTACAGCCATGAGACAATCTGCATCGCTCCTCAAGCATGTGCCTCTCATCAAGTTTGTTGGCGGCCCCCACACAGGTATGTTCCTCGCTGCTCATAATACGACTTTGTTCCAGACGAGATCTTTCCAAAGCACCCGGGTACCCCGGCAGCCGTTCAGAAATTGAGTGTGTGTTTTCAACAAGCACTCATGTGTACCAACCTGGACGGCTCTTGCTTTGGAGCTGTCTAGAGTTTGAGTTTTTCCTTTCTCCTTTTTTTTTTTTTTTTTTTTTGTCATCACTACTAACATATTAGGTTCTGCTGTGGCAGCCAAAGTTCATCCACTTGCTCCCAACGGAAAAATGCCTGTGCTAGTGGCGTCACGCTCATCGCTGACCACGGCATGGAAACCAGTCCAGCTCAAAGAAGGAGAGGTCCTGGCAAGAAGCCAGTTATCCAAGAGATTCAGATACGTCGTCCCAACAGCCTCGGAGGCCGACCAAATTGACAGCGGTGGTGCTGCCCTTGTTTATTAAGCAGCTGCGATACGTCTTTCGTAATACACCAGTATACCGCCAGTATTTAAGAATATATGATGAGATCGAACGCTCAGAAAGCAGTTACTTGTAGAACCGAGAGAGGGGAGGGAGAGGGAGAATGTGTGCAATCTTTCCAAAAGTTCTCATAAGAAAGTTATGTGTTATTTTTCTTCTGGTCTTTGAATTCATCTACAATATAAATGAGATTTCCCAGGGTTACCTGGCTTGCTAATTGTAAGGTCCAAAGTGATGCACTCAGTAGCGCGAACAATATTTGCTGAGTACAAACTACTTCACCTCTGTCTTAATTGCTGGAGCTTATAATACTAAGGTAGCCGTGTGCGTCTCGCAAAATAGGAATTAACAAATCCATCAACAGGAAACTATCTCTATATAAGTGCTGCATTTTTTGTTTCTACACAAGGAATCATCAATTATGTCACAGTTTAATAAGTTTGTGCGAACAAGTGAAATTCGGCCCAACTTCTTGAAACTTAATAAACATAGACAACCAAAACATTACAGAAAACCGTTGAAACACTTGAAATAAGAATTCACGCAAAATCTCTCCAAATTCACCATCATGCCTTTTGTTCCATTTAGAAAGGATACCTGTGCTCATGGATTTTTCGACCATCTGGCACTACCGATCCCGTGGACTAAAGGGTAGTGCCCACCCCACCACTCTACCAGATCTCGCCACTAGCGCGCGCACCCATCCACCTTGAGCACATACAACATCATTCAACGTTCATACTCTTTTCCCAACACCTCCCCAGACTGCAGAAATATACTCCAATCGAAGATCGTGTAGTGTTTGGAATATCCACAGTAGTCCTCTACCTAAACAAACAAACCTGACTAACCACCTGACACACTCTTGAGACCCATATATCGAAAACCATGAATCACGATCCTTTGGAATGGGGAAGACCCAGCAACAACACTTATGGTGCGTACAACAATAAAATTGCGAACGCGGGCAATACTAGTGCAGAGTTTCCCGCCATGCACACGCAGCAGCCCATAGTCACAGGCACATCAGTTTTGGCCCTCAAGTTCAAGAACGGAGTTGCCATTGCCGCCGACAACTTGGGGTCGTACGGCTCGCTCCTCCGCTTCAACAACATTGAGCGCTTGGTACGTGTGGGATCAGAAACCATTGTCGGAATATCGGGTGATATTTCTGACTTGCAGCACATTGAAAGACTTTTGCAACAATTGGAGACCGAGGAAGAAGTGTACGACGGTGATGGCGGCCACAACTTGCGTGCACCTCACGTGCACGAATACTTGAGCCGTGTTATGTACCACCGTCGTCTGAAAATGGATCCTTTGTGGAACGCCATTATCGTTGCTGGGTTTAATGACGACAGAACACCGTTCCTTAGATATGTGGATCTTTTGGGTGTAACTTACGGTGCTCTGGCATTATCCACCGGCTTTGGTGCTCATTTGGCAGTCCCCTTATTGCGGAAACTTGTACCGTACGATGAGGATTTCGAAAAGGTCTCCGAGACCGAGGCGACCGACGCTATCACTAACTGCATGCGTGTCTTATACTATCGTGACGCGCGTGCCTCGGACAAGTATACCATGGCGGTGTTCACCTATGCCGAAGGAAAGGTTAACTTAAAGTTTGAACAAAACTTAAAGGTCGAGAACCAGAACTGGAAGTTTGCCAAAAACATCATTGGCTACGGTAGTCAGCAGTTGTAAATGGGCGTTTTCTGAATTTGGGTATTGTGTGGGAGCATCTAGCTTAAGGAAGACCAAAACGATGTTACAGGTTGTAATAGTTAGTTGACTTCTTGGCATTTCCTATACGATGAAATTAAACTAAGAACATCAGCACAGAAATGAAAGCCGCTATATCAAATGTTGGCTATGATAAAATATATGTTTCTGAGTCATGGACCTGGGTTATCACGTGTATGGTTTGAAATATGACTTCGGCCCACTGCACGCGCAAAATTTTGCCTCACAGGATAGTCATATCTATGTGAAATTGAGATTGTTCCAGAGACATGATTTGGCAAATTCAACTTAAAAAAGGCCTCTTGCGGTCCTCTAAGTACACATGGGTATGTGCTCAATGCTATGTATTTTCGATCGAATAGATATAGTTTCTGGTTTTCCGAAACCTTGTAAGATTTCTCCTTATTTTTGCGTTATTGCCTGAACCAGTAGATGGCAAGTGATTTGCTAATGCCGTATAATACATTGGGAGGTTGGCGTCGATGCTCTTGAGAAGCATTTGAAGTAACTGAGGAGTCGGCAAATGCTTTTTAGGCATAGTATAAATACGGTCAGATGCCAGCTACGGAGCTTAGCGAATTCACACATTACAAGAAGTTAAGCACTACCAATTTACAGAATATAAATCAAGACTTTTTGAGATCTTCTACTTTCAAGAAAAATGCCCGGAAAAGATTTAACATCACTCACTAAAATAAATAACAACTTGTGACGCACGTTAGAATAGACAGTCAAACAAAATTCTTTCCCTTTTCTTTTGGACTTGAATAGGGGTATTTCATGTTTTGAATATTTGATGCAAAGCAACTATTTGCCAATCCCAAGGTTTTCCGAAATTGTCTTTTTAGTAACACTTAGAGCGCATATTTAAAAAATTCAAAATCCGGCGTGTATTTACAAGTGTTTCGGGTTCACGGAAGATTTTGAAATGATAAAGTAGTGGCACATCGCTTCGTTTCGTAGAAGAACACCTGAGATTTAAGTAGATGTTACTGTGAGCAAAATCTTTCTTGAAATGCTTTTGACCAACACCGTGGAAGTTTAAAACCAATTATCTGAAGTCAGAAATTTTGGTCATAACAAATAGAAAACTTACGTTTCAGACCGAAACGAGAAAACCAGCCCTAGCCCCCGCCCCAGTCTCAGTCCCCAAAATCCTCCTATCCCATTTTACTGTCTAATGTATTTGCGTTTGTGGTTCCAGGACAATAAAACAAATAAGCTAAATAATTAGCGCACAACAACAGAAAGCTTCCTAAAAAAAAAGGAAGCCCTGAAAGTAGCTAAGGACACACTAATACCGAGGAGCAGATGGTGAATTCAATTTCACAATTTAGCCACCAGAGAGAGGGAATAAAGGACTTTATCAAAATACAGGCTGTCGGAATTATACCCAAGGCCAGCTACTGTGAAATTGTGACTTCGAGATCTTTCATGGGTATGGGCATGGGGCGAAAAGTGTCGTAGTACTGCATTGATACTTACACAAATAAAGAGTTCCATGGAGACAGAAAGTATACAGCTGAAAAAATAAGAAAATTGAGTACCGAGCGCATACATGCCTAGTGCTCTCTCGAGAGGTCATTAGATGCATAATCGGTTCATGGCCCTATTCTAAAGGTTTGAAATGACGAAAAGATGCGGCAGGCCTAAAGCAAGCCCTTCACCCATACGTATTTGCTATCGCCGGACCGGACCCCTAGACAAGGCGGGCATCAAGTAGCATTTCTTTACATTACATGAGCCAGCCATTGTCAAGCTTGCTTTTGCAGGGGCTGTCAATATTATTGATGGTGTTGTGCCTCTGTGTGATATGAACAATGTTTTATTTGGTCAAAACTAGCGTTAGCCCAGAACGCAGGAAATAGGGGTAGATACGTTGGACAAGCCCCTATATGGCTGCGTTGGGCCCGCGCATGCCGTATCGCATATATGTACAGACTTAGCCACACTGGGACTTTTTGCTTCTCTAGAAAAAGTTAATATACATATACATATACATATACATATATTGGTATGAGTGTATGCACCATGAGTGAACATTTTGGAACAGCATAATTTCCCTCGAAAGTTTTTTTTTCCTGCGGCGAGACGCGGGACCCGGAATTTTCAAATACAACGGTGACTTAGGGCCCGTGTATGAAGCAGTGTTCTAGAATCTATGATGCGCCATTTTTTTCGTTGGCTCCGTGACTGCATTTTTGGGTGCGTCCGAGTCGTTGGCGAAAATACAACCTGATAACCGAGCAAGACGCATTCGTATATTTGGGCGTGCCCCAGTGCCCTAGATACCACGATATGAAAAGCTACCTGTGGAAAGTTTTGTAAAAAAAAAGTTGAAACAAAACAAAACAAAACAACAAAACGTCATGCCAGTGGGGTGGTCACCGCCGTCTGACCGAAGCTTTCACCATACGATGAGTGCCAAAAAAAACTCATCAGCCCAGAGCAATCCGGTACATGCGACTGGCACTCATGCATTGGGGCCTCGCTTCTCGCTCGCTGGGGGTCCGTGGCTTATAGCGCCGGGCGTGCCATATCTCTTGGACGTTACCCAACCCAGATAAGCACTCATTACCCCGCCCCGTCTTCTAGTGTTGTTTTTTTTTGCAAAAAAAAAAAAAAAACCTTGTTCTTTCGCCGCGCCTCTGAACGTATCTTTCTTACTTTTTCAGCCACCATAGGCCCCAGTTGTTCTTGCAACGGGCCGCTCCCTCTCAACCACCCGGGCTTATTTTCTCCAACACCACCTGAAAAGCACGCCGATGAGTTATGAACTCACGTTTGTGGGAACGTCGGGCGGGCCGCTGGAGCACGGCACGTGCTCCATTCTCGTCAAGCCAGCGGCTCTCTCGTACACACAGGTCTTGGAACGCAACGACAAGCTGCTCTTCATGATCGACGGAGGGTCCGGCTGGCATGCGCTCGCAGAGATCATTGCCAAGGCAAGTGACACCAGCACTGGCACCGACAACGGGTCCGGAACATCGCCTGGGCACTGCAGGTGCAACCAGCTGCCGCTCTACGGGGCCGACTGGCGCGCTGCTGAGTACCTCCGCATGCCCACGAGCCTGCCATTTGCCGGGCTCGCAGACGCTCCAGCCCGGGCGCTGCGGCGCATCTTCGGCAAGGTTGATGCGGTGCTATTATCTCATCCGCACATGGACCACGTGCAGGCGATGGTGCTCAACCTGGCGGGGGCGACCGACGCCGGTGACCGGACGGCCATTTATGCTTCCGCCTTCACCGCAGACGCGCTCTGCACGCACGTGTTCAACGGCATCATCTGGCCAGACTTGGTGCTGCTCGGCTTCCTTGATTTGGAGCCTGTGCCCGACGGGGGGGTGGTCTGCATTGCGAACGGCGCCTACACCGTCACACACTTTGAGGTCTCGCACGGGCAAGTCGTGAACGATGCCCGGCCCGTGGGGCCGTACCGGTCGCTGGCGTTTCTCGCGTGCGACACCCGGGATCAGGCCAAGATGCTTGTGTTTGGCGACTTCGAGGCCGACGCTGTTCTGCGCATGGACAAGAACGCCACCGTGTGGCAGCACGCGGCCCCGTACGTGAGGGACGGCTCGCTCAAGTGCGTCGTGCTCGAGTGCTCCACGCACAGCCGCGAGCCAGGCGCCAACCTCTACGGCCACATGACCCCGCGGCACGTGTTGGCAGAGTTCCAGCGGCTCGAGGCCATGTGTGCCCGGCTTGGTGCCGGAGGCCCCACGCCGCACGTGCGGGGCTTGAAAGTTATTATCACACATGTCAAGGACGCGTTCGATGGCACAGACCCGCGCCGGCGCATCATGAGCGAGCTTGCCGAGCTCAATGCGGCACTGGGGTTATTCTTGAACATCTCGATCGCCACCAACGGCGTGCTGGTTGTGGTGTGAGGCTATCATTGTGTGAGTTTCTGTCTTTGAAAGGGTCTTTGTCTGGGGCCCGGACAACACCTCGTATTTATCTATTGTATATATGGAGCCACAGTTTAGCGCGGCGCCAGACATCGCGTCGGCAGGGCGCGGGCGGCACAAGATACATCCACGTTTACAGCCAGTCTCTCGGGATCTGAGTACTTTGTTCATTGCCGTTGGCTGCCTCTCCTTGGGTCGTGAGCGAGCAGCAGCTACACGATGGCATAACCGTCCGACGTCAAGTTCTGGTGCAAGGCGAACGGGAGCGACTGCTCGTCGTCGTCGTTGGACACAACATCAACGACCAGTACCCTGCCAAACAGGCCGTCGGCCTCCGTGACATCCGCGGTGCGCGACGAGTGGAATTCAATTTGCATCGGGAACAAGCTGTCCTCGGAGTCTGCCGGCACAGAGAACTCAAAGGAGCCTTGCGGGTCGGCGGTGGCAATATGCGCGAGCGTGAACACCACGCCGTCGTCGGATGCGCTGTACGAAACGTGTCCCGACGAGTCCTCCTTCAAGATTACGTCGTCACACTCAACGGGCACAAAAACCTGCACGCCGTCGAAGGAAGCTGTGTGCGGGTGGGCCGCCAAAAACGCGGGCGTCAACTCGTACTCTAAGTTGATGTCAGCCACGCCCTCATCGAAGCTGACCCACGCGGTAAACACCACAGGCACCAACGACGCGTCGTCGGCAGGCGCGGCACAGCGCCAGCGCAACACGCCTAAGCTTTGGTCGTTACTGGGGAAGGGCTTGCTGCGGTCCTTAAGCCCGATGCTGCTCTCCGCAGCAAACAACGCGCGGTCCACGTTAGGGTGCGTCTTGTATTGGACGCCGGCCTCCGCCCCGACTCGCAACAAGATACGCGCACGTGCAAGCTGGGCGGAGTTGATGCGCAAGTTGAGGTCGCCCTTCACCTCCAGCACCGCCACACCGCCCTCGCGGTGCAACTGCGCAGTTACCTTTTCGTTGAGCGTGATCAAGATGCCGGGGTTCTCAGGTTTGTCTGTGCCAGAAAGCGACGCCAGTGCGGCTGGCGATGCCACGGCCACCGGCTGCACCGTTTCCAGAGTTACAGGCACGGGCGCTGCAGCAGCTGCTGCAGGAAGATTTTTCGCGAGAAGCGGTTGTTTGTGCTCACCAACGGGCTTCTGCGGCTTCTTGCCCAACTGCATACCTCTTCCGGCGACAGAGCGGGGAGCAGTTGGCGCAGGCTCGGCTACGGACAGGAGCATGGGTGCACTGCCATACAGAGGCGTGGAAGCAGGGGATGTGGCAGCAGGGGCTCCCTTTGCGGAGTTGTAGCCAAAGGCATCCAGTTGGTGGCCGGCAAGGGCGTTCTGGGTGGTGCCAAAGACGGCAGCCTGCTGCAGCTCCATATTGCGGCGTGCCAACTCCTTACGCTGAATTTCCTTAGCGCGGCGACGGCGCTCCTCGGTGGCCTCCATTTCCTTGTTGCGCTCGATGATATCCTGGATCTTCTCCTCGTGCGAGTCCATCTCCAAGAAGGTCTGCACCTGCGACAACGTGAGTTTCTCGCGGTGGCCCAACGTCACGATCTCGTCAAACGCACTCACAAGCTCGAGAGCACTGCCGCAGATCTCCCTCTCGTCCACCGTGCGTAACATGCTGCTGACAACACGCACAAAGAGATGCAACGTGTCAATGTCCTGGAGAATGTTCGACTGCTTGTTGGTTAAGAGCACCACGTAGTACTCCTCGAGCGGCTGGTACACGTACCGTACGGCATCCGTCTCCACGGTGGTGCTCTGCGATTTGGACGCTGAGAGCAACGCCGGGAAATCCGCTAAAAGTTCTGTGATCCTGTCCTTGCTCAAGTCGCGGAACAGGCGCGCCACGAGCGCCTTGCCGCCGTGTGAGCAGATCGAAACCGCGAGAATCGCCATTTCAATTGTTTGGGGTGGGTCTGTGCAGGTGGTATGGAGGTGTTTTTTAGGGGGGAGGGGGTTTGGGGGTTGTGGAGTGGTACCTGGAGACGCCTGGAGTATTGGTGTTGTCAGGTGTGGTGGTGCGTTTTTCGAACACGACAACTAGTGAGTCGGCGTGTGCCAACCATATCGTGCGCGAGATACTCTTTGCTTCGCCATCCATTTGTCACGTAAGCACCCAGCATTTAGTTGCGACAGTTTATTATATATTTTCTTATTCACACCCTTTTCTTCTTTTTTCCCCTCTGGCTTTGCTTAGTATATTCTGGAAGGGGCTCTCTGAAATGAATGTGTTCTTTCTACTGCTGGGAGGCAGATGTCTGATTGTTGGAATGTCCTATCCTTAGCGAAAGGCATGTTGGGCGTCAGGGCAATGGCCCGGTTATTACGTGTCCTTCTCAATATGAATTAGGTCCTTGCCCCCCATAGGGGAGGCTGGTTCTTTTGCGATGTGTATGCTTAGTTTACGTGCAATTGAATATCGGGGCTTGTTTCAATGTGGCTCTGCAAGTTTTCTGATTTGATCACCTCGTACGAGCCCATACATCCTTATATTTCTTGTAGAACACACCCAAGCAGTATACTCCATGACGAGGGCGGCACGGTATGTGTACTATGTTTTCCTATGCACTAAACCACTTGCTTCACCAATTTATGTTTCTATGGAGATCCGCGACGTGGTTAGGTATCTTAGCATACGCTTCCATATACGACTGGTGAAAAGCAGGCAACATTGTCATCGACGTAGGCTATGCTTTTCTAATTTTTGTTCCGGTCAGAGCGAATCCATGGGTACTTGCCTACTTCCCTTTCCTCCTGCGCTCTGCGGTCCGTTGTAAATCAGCCGCCTGATGGTTGTGTAAAACCGTGCTGAAGTATTAGACGAGCCTGTCGTCGTATTTTTCATGTTTTTTGTTTTCATTTTATAAATCCAAGGATTCAGACCAAGGGTAGGAACATGGCCGAGGACCGTCGCTCTGTAATAAAAGTCTCTTACTCAAAAGTATGTACATTCTTGCAGCATGACCCACGCGTCGTCGGCTCCGCAGACGCTCACTTGACCAAGTGAATATCTATCTCGATGCCATCGTCCTTATTTTTCACTGCGTTTTTCTCATTGAAAAGCTTTTGCAATTCCCGCTCGATTTCCGAAATCAACCCCTCGTACCCACAGCTCTTCGATCGCACACGTGCCTCACGGAGGAGTCGTTCTGCAGTGTCGTACTTCGAGAGATGCAAGTTCACTACACCGAGTCCATATGTTGCCAAAGCCACCGTTTCGGCAATCGTAGTGTTGTCGCGCACAGCGTCTTGGGGCAACGTCTTCGACGCACGGATCACCGACTCGTACGTGGCAGTCACCATCTCGATCACTTTTTTCTTATTCGCCACGACCTCCTCATACTTTTGCTTATCTTCAGTCAGCACTGCGTCCGCGATCTTGTGCCGTATTTCGTCTGCTTCTGTTTCCAGAACGTTAATGGGCTGGAGCGGGTCGTGGATTGCTTTGACTTTGTTGTGGTCAACGCCAGCGGCCTCAGAGAACTGTTTCCGGAGCGCCTGCTCCTCTGCCTGAAGTTGCTCTGCCTGGAAGTATAGAAGAGACGCCGTGTTGCACTGCGCTAAAAGTAACCGATGGGGCGCCACCCCGGCAACAAGCATCTTGCTGGTCATAGAAATGCGGATGCTGCTGGCAGCTTTCATATCACCAACAGACACACAGATCGCCGAAAGGAGATCCATCGCACTGAAAAATTCATCCGCAAATGGTTCCCAAGCCTCCGGGTTGGTCTTCAACACAATCACATCTTCGGCATTGGATGTTTTGAGCATGTCGGTAATTTCAGACAGTGGTCTCAAGTGGTCAGCACCCTTTGAAGGCTTTGCCTCCTCTTTCTTCGACGACAACCCAAGCAAGTCTCCCGCGCCAAGTACCGACACATCACTGCCGGAAACACCCATCCTGCGGTTGGCCTCCTCTTGTGCTATTAGCAAGTGCGTGATCAAGATCGCTTTGGAAAGCAGCGGATTTTCCCGGTTGAGGTCTACTAGCTTCAACGCAATACGCAAGTCTTTTTGGATCAAATGACCGCGGCGACCACTCGCACGTGCTCCCTGAGGTGATTTTGGAGACGCTTTTAAGACCGACAAGTATAAGGTGGCGATCTCATTGTATATGAACGCAGCGTCATCAATCATACCCAAACGTTCGTACATTTCGCCTATTTTGAGTTGGATCCCGGTGTATTCGTCGGACAAGCGGTCCATTTGCAACTCTCGGCACTCCTCGAGAGCCTCAAGATAGTGTTTGAGGGCCAACTCAAAGTCTTCTTCCCCCTTATCAGACTCGGCCCAGAGGCCCTTCCGCAAGATCTTTGCCACTGACGATGGAAATGTGTGTTTGGGCCACCACATGTAGTATGCAAAAGCGGTTATGGATGCAAGGTACAAGTTGATGGTAATGAACCTCTTGAGCTTCGACGGCTGGGCTTGGTATGTTGGAAAATGGGAGTAGTTGTACCGCCGCGAAAACACCACGTGGCCACTTTGAATACCAGCTTTTGAGCCTGACTTCACGCTCCTCAAAATAGCACGAAACATGAGGAAGAAGGGAGATTCTTTGGAGAGAAATTGATAAATTGGGTGCACGTTAATCTACATTGTGCCTGGAAACCTAGAAAATTCTGGTGTACGGGTGTATTCGCGGCGTTATTGGGCCCTTTTACTGGCAATTATTACGATGGTTATTTTCAAGTATCGGTTGCAAGTAGTATCTACTAACATGATAAGGTAAAAATCGATGGGTGGTTATGGAGGTGTGAATTTGCGTTTCTGAAATATCGCATCGTAGTCTCAAACTTTTGTTCATGTAGTATATAAGTATCAAGTCAGGATTGACGAGTCCAAATTAGAGTATTCAGAGAAAAAAAAAAACTTGCAAAAGAATGCTAGGATTATTTTTCACCATATTTAAATACATCTACATGATATCTTAATAATGGGCTACATGCCAATGGTCAGTTCTTTATATACATATACAAACGCCATGCGCAAACTCAACACGATAAATACACTATATTTAGGTTTCATGTCGTTGTCTTATCGGGGCATCTACAATGATCTGCGGTTATGCCTCTTGTGAGTTTTGGAATATTGCTCAACAGACGCAGATTACGTGTTTGTATTGTACCCAGTTTCGTTGGCTCACCCAATTACTCTTATCATTATACAAAAGCTCTTATTACGAGCTCCAACGTCTTCATATTAATGGAATTGTGGGCCAGTGAACTTTGAAAGTCTGGTCTGGTATATATGTGTATAGCATCCGCTATGACGCTTTTATTTACGTCTCTGTATCATATCAGAGCCCTGTTCTTATCTGCTTTGTAGTTTAATTATTATCATGTCTACCAAACTAATAACGATATTGTCTTTTTGAGTGTTTGATTTTTTCTTTATATATTACTCGAACACCCAAAACAATTCTGTTACCGACTGCTTGGTTTAGATATATTGATTGGAATTATTTATGATTTTCAATGAACACTTCGAGGATGCTCCTGGTAATTCCCAAAGATTGTTGTAAAATCAGTCTACAATTTGGACATGCTTCAAATTATTTTAACCCGAACACCGAGACTATATGCTTTATGCAACAATTTTGAGAGGTAAACAACTCGATTTTTTGGAGCTATGAGGAAATAGATGGTGATTCGGTCTCCGCCATTTTGGTAATTGTCTGAAATATGGCGGGTTGGGCTGCATGATTGTGTCCACCTCCTTCCTTGACAAATGATTCAAGTATGAGCGCAAAAGCCTTAAAGTTCACTACAACGGGCAAATTTAAGACACAAGTCAATATCCAAATACCAAGCATAAATGCAATTGTTCTAACCACTACATTTTTGTAGCCTGTTACGTAAATGTAACTTAGCTCGGCTTTACTTCCAATGGATCTTGTGCCTTTGGATATTCTATTGGCTGAAGAGATCAAAATTCATTTCAAGGAGTGTATGGATGATCTACTGAACAATATGTGATCCAGAAAGAAATAGGCATGGCAATTTCGATTACCATGCTCAGTGCAGAAGATCTGAGGTCCAAAAACAAAACGTAGCAAAATGCTTGGCCTTTGCATAAATGTTAATAAAGCTTATAGATGGCCCGCACAGACAAGATTTCTAATTCAATTCGAAATCACGAAGCGGAAGAAAGTTTTTTGCCTGAGAACCCTAAGCTGAACAATACTCTGTCCGTAATCTTCACAGACCAAAAAGCCCATCGTATACCAATGGCCCTTGAATAATTCCTTGAATGACAATGTGCAACCCTTTGTACATAGTTTTGATTGATAAGGCTAACATTATGAGTTAGCAAGAAGTTGAATTTTGATGAGTTATGAGATGCAAAATTGTTTTGTCTATCTGACTCCTTTTTGATAAAATATTCTCCAAAGGGGGTTTCTCTTAATTTTACATCAAAGTTTATTAGGAACCAACAATTGGCTTCAGTTGTACCTCATTTAGAAAAACAAAAATGAATGCATAATGTTCTGATCAGCACAGATCCTGCTCTATCTTGACTAAGCCATTACAAGATTTGTAGAATGAAGAGCTGTATGATGCCTTAAAAATAATTTTGCAGTTATTTCCACTTCGAAAATGTTCGGAACCCTGGAAAAGTATGCAATTCTAGACTATCCATGAACAGGCAGAATGATGAACCTGGTTCTGAGGCTTTGAATTCTGACAAGACCAAAATAATAGAAGGGGTTTTAAATCATTGGGTATTTTATATGCAAGATATCCATAAGTGAATGCGATTCTCAATCCATAACCTCAGCGTTGATCAAACTTCCCAAAATCACTTGAAAATACCTGGAGTAGAAGTATTTGCAAAACATCCTAACAGTCCCATATACTCGCACTTCATTTCAGAACAGTGAATTTCATAGTTCCCCAGTATCTTATATTTTCCTAATGTAGAAGTTTAACGAAGACACGAGCAGATTCAACAGGCATGTAGTTTTCTGCTTGTATAGAAAGATATACGTGAATGTTTCCAATGATACGATGTATCGATCGAAACGACTAAGCTCCGAACCCAGAGACATTGTGTTGCTACAGCCAATACGCGAGAGAGCGTAACGATACAAAGTTGACTTAACGTATTTTACAGATCTGTGAGATGGATTTGCCTTATCCAGAACCCTAAAACAAGAAAAAAAAATCTTTTTGAAGTTGATATGGAAGGAAATTCACGAGTACACTTGAACAAGGCACGTTACATACACACCCACACACATGCACGCACACACATTTCCTGTTAGCGTGCCAAGGTTTTGGAGCTCGGCTCAGTTATATCATTTCATTCAACACTAAAAATGTAGAGTCCCCCATACCGCGTGCTAGACATGCTCCGACATGACTGACCCTGCAACCACCCTGCATGATGAAAAGCTACAATTGTAAACACAAGATTACGATTGGTTGCTGACTACGTTGTGTGCACGTATCTGTGTAACACGTAAGAAATAGATGTTTACAAGCAAAAATAAACACAACGAGTTCTATAAATACTGCTTCAACTTATAACGCAAGCTGCATAGCAACCTCGTTGCGTGCATTGTTCTCAATGCGTGGGGAGACTCCCCGCTGAACGAGACTTTGAGTCGTGGCTCCACCCTCGAGAAAAAATGTACATGCACCTTCTCACCCAACACCAGCAATGTCAAACATCCTAAATGTATTAAACCCCCCTTCTGGCCGGGACTTATCTGACGAAGAGTGCATGGGCTGCACTGCTGTCCAGCTGGTTGTGTGTTTTGTTGGAGGGGCATATTTTCTCTCGTCGTTACCTTTTAAGAATAAGAGCGGGATAGTGGATTTGACAAAACATCCCATGTGGTTCCAGCGAGGTGTACGGGCGTCGGGAGTAGGGCTAATGGCTCTTGCCTGTTTTAGACTTGGGGAAGCTGGCATGATATACTACAATAGAAAAAAATAGCTCATGGAAAGGCAATACACATGGTACTTTTGCCTTTTCGAAGAAGCTTTGATGTGGTACAGTTTATAGGTGGTATACAGGATCATCCATTGTATGAATAGATGCGTTTATTTCCCAATGCTAACATCAAAGCCGAGGATTCAGCTTACTGCACCTTCCTTAATTGAACAACTCAGATTTTGGTAGTCATTTCCCAATAGTATGGTTCTGCGCTTTGCGTCACGAATAAGATGGAGCTCGAAAGTTCCATAATCACGTTTGTCGCAATACCGAGAACACGTTTTGCTGGGTATGTTTTCCCACTTGCTTGGATTTGAGAGAGAAGGCTTCTTATCAGATTGCAAGATTACCCCGTGCCCGTTCTTTTTTTTTTTCTAAATATCGTCTTCGTCGCATATGACCTCGCACCATTTTTGGTTACCTCAGTAAATGTAAGGTATGTTGCCCTCATGTTGGCTTGGTCTTGAGCCCATTCCCGAAGTAGACAGGTATGTTTCACTGACTCTGTTTCAATGACTGGACAATCAATTACCGTATCTTGGAACGAAGTGGAGTAATTTGAGATAGTTGGGCCTCAGACGGCGACAGGCCTGATTGGCTGCAGAATTGTGAAACAAATAAACCATAATATACACGATTTCGCTTGTTGCATTGTTTCTACGGTCGGTGTCTTTACGCAGTGACTAACACTCAGAATACCGTGCAACACACATACATTACGTATTGGACAATGTCGCTTGTATATTTTTAAGACTCCCTCACTTCTCCAAGCCACATGATATTTGTCGGTGGTGCATAAGCCGTCTAACGTATTTTTATTCATCACCATCACACATATATGCTATTTTCGGTGACGACGTCTAGCAATCCATACACCCTCATCTCTAGCTATTTATGGTGTTGTAGTGTACTTGGGCAACATTCAGGAAATTTCGACATCCATCCCATGCCAAAGAAACCAGCACTGCCTCCCTCTATATTTGTTTTAGAAGAACAGATGGAGAGAGAGAGGGGGGGGGGAGGAGAAGAGGAAGTGAAAACAATTTACGGGCCAAGATTGTTGTGATTGTGAGCTCGTCTGTCTGTAGGATGGTATCCTATCGTATGGTACGTGCCGTAGATTACTGCATGTGCACGCTGACAAATGCATTGCCCACGCGTACCATCGTCTGGCAGGTGTGTTTTTTCATACCCGAACACATTAATATACCAAAGAAAAAAGCTTTTCTCTCCTCACTTTTGAATGGAACATTGAAGAGCCTACTGTATTTTGTAAGAAAAGAGAGAGCATCATTAGTTGCGCATCACAGTGTGCTGTCCAGGTGAAAATACAAGCAAGTATAGACACGCAATCACCGCGCAAGACTACATTCACGCGCAAGTAAGTTCCGCGACATGCCTTTGGTCCTACATATAATCAATAGTCTTCATACTGCGCATTCTTTTTGAGATCATTCTCACTTACTTGCGTCCTGCGCAAAATCTCACATTTTTGTACCTCAGGTACCGTTGAGTCCCATATCTGTAGATTGACGTATATAGTACTTCTTTTGCTGCCTGCCGGGCTCAACATGCGCTTTTTTTTCGGCGCCTTAATTTTTTTTAATCTCCCCATTACCAGACCACTTTTCAAAAACTAGCAAAAACGCATCTGGAAATCTCGGCCTTGTCGTCCTATTTTTTTTTCTTGTTCATATTGCGCTTATATGCTCATTGCATTTGAGATCTCACCACCAACTTTTCTTAGTTCCTCTATACATTGTGCTGGTTTGTAGCTCTCTTGCACAGAACTCCAGACCCACCAGCATATTCCATCACCCAGTCGCCCTTTTGCATTTCTCGCTACTCCAATACACAGAAATTACACCACTCCCCGCACCTCACACCCCCTTCATTTGCTGGTCATGGAACAGCAATATACTATGGACGCCGTGGATCAGAAGCAGCCCGCCGGCCCACAGATGCGCAGGGGCTACTACGGCGACGACCACGATCTTTTCCGGCAAAATACGTCGTTGGAACTAAAGTACCCATTTCCGCAGCCGCACCTCTTCCCACCTAGCCTGGCCGTGCGAAGCGGCCCAATGAAGTCGCCTGCGTCGTATCCTATGGATGGTCAGATGAGCCAGGAGACACAAACCACCGACCCGCGGTACGTGCCACAGGACTTTGTCCTGCTGGTGCGAGAACTCGATGAAAAACGATACAAAACGCACTTTGGGTTCCCTGGAGCGCAAGCACAGACACAGGCGGCGCTCCACAGTAACATGGGCGCACCTAGCGGCATAAATAGCTTCCCCAGTGGCGCAGGCGCCACGCCGTTCAGTACACTCAATCTTCCCCCTGCAGCTGCAGGAACCACAACGCCATCGTTTGGCAAGAGCGGGTCGCGTGACGGGCTTGTGACGCCAATACCTCCCTTGCATGTGCAGCAGGAGAATTCGCGCAAGGAAGATGCCGACCAGGTTTCGTACGGGCAGCATAGCATCAACAGCAAGTGCTCACGTTGCAAAAAAGACTTTGTGCAGCGACTTAGTCCGCCGGCTGACAACGGCAAGGGCAAGAGCAGCGAGCCCAAGATTTTTAAGCTCTGCTTTCACTGCCGGGACTTGCAGAGACAGCGGTCGCGGCGGTGGCAAATGAAAACCAAAGATAAGCAGGGCGCATGCCGGCGGTGTGGCAGCGAGATTCCTGTCGATCAGCAGCGGTTTGTGCTCTGCCCCCAGTGCCGAAAGAGTCTTCGGATACGAAAGGCCAACCGCGCGGCTCAGGGCCGATGCGTGCATTGCTCAGGTCCCATCACGGCTCTGATTGTCAAGGACGATAGCGGCGACGGCGATTCGTCGGAAGATCCCGAGAGCCGTCGGCTGTCGGTAGCCGGTTCGTTCAAAGTGTGCCAGCGATGCCGCGAGAACGACAAGATTCGCCGCAACAACTTAGAGCGCATGGGCAACTGTAACCGGTGCGCAAAGGCATTGGTTCCAGACGAGCAGGGCAGACACAAGGTGTGCTTTGCATGCCGCCAGAAGAAGAAGAAGCAGAGTCCAGGCCAGCCTTTCATAGGCGACGACGGCCTGGGCTCCCAGACTATGGGCATGGCACCGGGCTCGCTGATGCTTCAAGGGCCACAGCACTTGCAACACCCACACGTTTTCCACCACGGCTCGCAGCAGAATCAGCAGAATCAGCAGAGCCAGCAGAACCAGCAGAACCAGCAGAACCAGCAGAACCAGCAGAATTCACACGGCCAGGGCATGCCTGACATGTCTCAGAATGTCATGGTGT
This sequence comes from Metschnikowia krissii, assembly GCA_030561945.1. Lineage (NCBI taxonomy): Eukaryota > Fungi > Ascomycota > Pichiomycetes > Serinales > Metschnikowiaceae > Metschnikowia > Metschnikowia krissii. The sequence goes on along the minus strand of JAKTYP010000016.1, from coordinate 66,232 downwards.
CGCCAATGAATTTCGTGCCGATGGAGCAGAACTCGATGCTTATGCACCCGGGCATGAACAACTACTCAGGCATTGCAGTGCCTGTTGCGCAGCTGGAGATTCCCGTGGGCTACGCACAACAGATGCAGCCCATGGCACAAGGCCCGGGCGACATGTATAAGCCGCATATGACACAGCTTCCACTGTTGCAGCCGCATATGGACCAGGGGTACCAGCAGTATATTGGGTATCCGCCGGTTGCCCGTAACGGGTCTCATTATTCGAACAATCGCATGTGAGTGGTGTGCTGGACAAGGGGGAAGAAGAGTAGCATGGCACTACACGTACATAGTAATGCTCAGCGTCCACGCAACCCGAAAATACGATATATCTTAAGAAGTAAGTAGCCGAAAGGAGTTGTTGGTCTTTGCGTAGTGGTGCGGGCCCCCGTACGGCAAGCTTTTCAGAATACATCAACGAAGTGGGTTGGAGAGGAGATACTGGCAACCTTTTTTTGTTCGTTTTTGGATATGTCTCTTTAGAAGCCTTACCCTAAGCTTCGCAGTGAGCCTTTCAACAAACGTCCTAAAAAGTTTTTTTTTTCCCCAAGTTTCTTGATGTGTCCTCAGATGGTCTCTTTTCGATTTTGCAAAAATCTCTTAATACGTTTTAGAAGCCCTTTAGCAATAGCAATACTCTTGGGGGTTTGAATAAGTTCAACAATCCCAAAGTCAAAATAGTCTAAACCATTACTTCGTCGGAACAATCTGGACAATCTCTACAGCCTCCACAATTTCAGCCGTGTTTGAACTCTCCATGTACTCAGATTTCAATTCTGTCTACACTTCGGCACACCAGCCGAAATGCGACGCGATGCTGCAGCCGTTCGCCTACGCGTGGGCACGCGTCCTTTGCTGCGTGCGCACAACTCGGGCGTTAGAACCACTGTGCTGGTGACGGCGGCTTTTCGATATGGGGTCATATTGGCATGCGGGATCCCGCGCAAAAGGCCCGCACTCACCAGTGCATGTTTTGACGCGGATTGCCATATGTACCCGCCCTTTGTGCACGCATTCCGTGTAATTAGTGCGTGCAACTTGCGATCGGTCTTGGGAGGAGAAATAGGGGTCTCTGGTTATCGCGGTGCTGGCGGCACATTCCGCCCTTGCGCTTGTGCCAGGGGCCGCGTGCATATGAGCAAGATATTTTCCAAACACCTTAATTACCTCGACAGACAGGCTACATGGCTGGTGGCCAGAAAACCATCTAACGTCGCAGCAGGTGGTAATAGGATATTGATTCAGTCCAAGCATTGGGCCATGAGTTAGAGTTGAGGATCTCAAGAGTGCCATAAGCGGATGTGCGCGCATCTTTAGACAGGAGGGGAAAAGCGATGCTGCTCTGCGGACTTGCAGCCAAATCCGAGACGGTGCAGTCCTAGTGCTTATATGGGCACATTGATTCCACAAAAATGATTTATTGTACAATAGTATCAATGAGTGAGTATGTGGGTTTAGGTTTGTGGGTTTGGGTTTGAGTGTGTGAGTGTGTGGGATTGAGTGTGTGAGTGTGTGGGATTGAGTGTGTGAGTGTGTGGGATTGAGTGTGTGAGTGTGTGAGTGTGTGGGTTTGGGTTTGGGTTTGGGTTTGGGTGTGTGGGTTTGGGTTTGGGTGTGTGGGTTTGGGTTTGGGTGTGTGAGTGTGTGGGTTTGGGTGTGTGAGTGTGTGTGTGAGAATGCGGCGGTCCTGCTTGAACACGGTGCTGCGATAAAACGACATCACACCACACCGACACAAAAGTATGGTCTGCATATATACCAACTACTGATCGATCAATCCCATAGTCAGGCAAGCACACTAAATCCCCAAAACACTCAGCGGCAAACAACGTAGAGAAATGCGACCACTCCAAAGCATAAAAAAAGCACGGAAGAGGATAGACGCAACTAGAACCGATTAAAAGGCAAGAATGAGAGCGACATAACCAGCTGGGCCAATTTTTAAACAAACAAACAAACATGTCAGCAAACAAATAAACCAGCCCAAAGGAAAAAAGTCCAAACCACCCTGGGAAAGACTGGCAAACACCTTGCCCCGTTTATCGCAACCGTTACCCCACAGACCTTCACCGCAAATCCCCTAAAGGCCACACAAGCCCCCCCCATTTGTGCATAAATACACACCTGCACACACGTGCGGGCATAGACGCGGCCATTCGCAAGTTTGTGCGGGACACGTGACTTGATTGTCTCCCAGCAATGCACCATCCAGTCTGCGCACCGCCAAGCGCGCCCACTGCCACATTTATCACCTCACTTCCTGCGCGCAACCGCCAACTGCCACTACTTCCGCCACCACCGCCTCTCGTCTCTCACGCCTTAGCGCCAGTCAGCACGCGCACGTGACCATCTTGTCGTGACATTGGCCCCCTTTCCATAAGACCCCGATAATCTCATCCCATCTCATTCCATTCCCCGATTCCCCCCCTTCTCTACTTTCCTGTTCTTTTCCGGGCATCCAGGTCTTTGTTGCAGCCTTCTCCTTCGGCAATCGCTCCCCTTCCACGCTCCTTTTCCTTCTTCACTAACACTTGCCATCTGTCATGGCCCACCTGTGCCCCCAGCGCCGGCCGCTGCTGCCATCAGCTTCTGGCGAAAAGGCGCTCCCACCGATCCCGCCTGCCAACGAGCCACTTATTGCGCCCATGTCACTCCGGCGCAAGAACGTGAAACAGCTCTCGTTCACACCCGCCGCCAAGACACCCGAGCCAGACTATTCGGCTGAGCTCAGCCGCTTAACTGCGCTCAAGAACGCGGCCCCACGACACCACCTGCGTCCAGCGCCACTCGCTAACATCGCCTCTGCGGCCCCGCAGACGCTGCCACTAGCTTTGGCGGACTCTTTCAACGGCTTGGACTTGTCCTCACAGTCGCACGCGCCGCGCCAGCGCCGCACAGTGATCAGCCTGATCTCACCGACCAAACTGCCTCTTCACACGCTGCCAAACGTCTCTAGCCACGCGTTGGCGCTGCCTGCGCCCCTCACAGAAAACGTGCTGCGGCACCTGCCGCTCCACGAATCCACCACGCTGGCTTCTCTGGCTCCAGTGCTTGAGTTGCGTGACGAGGATTTGGTCCACCTCAAGGACCTCGGCCTGGGCCACTCCGGTGTGGTGCTGAAAGTCTTACACGTGCCTCTGCAGCGCACCATGGCCCGCAAGGTCGTGCTTGTCGACTCGAAACTGGCCGTGCAGACTCAGATCATCCGTGAGTTGCGCATCATGCACGAGTGCCGCTCTCCCTACATTGTCGAGTTCTACGCTGCTTTCCTACGGACAAACAACTGTATCGTGCTCTGTATGGAGTATCTCAACTGCGGCTCCTTGGACCGCATCGTGATGTTGTGCGACCGGCGCCGTTTTCCACTCCCAGCTCTCCGCAGACTATCTTTTCTGGTTCTCGCTGGGTTGACCTACCTATATGATACACACCGCATTCTCCATCGGGACATAAAACCTTCCAACGTGTTGATGTCCCATCGCGGTGACTTCAAGTTATGTGACTTTGGCGTGTCCCGCGAGCTTGCGAGCTCTCTTGCCATGGCTGACACTTTCGTCGGCACTTCTACCTATATGTCTCCGGAGCGTATTCAGGGCCTACCGTACGGATTACAGTCCGACGTCTGGTCCTTGGGGCTCATGCTCTATGAGTTGGCTTCAGGACAGAATGCCTGGTCCGACGATGATGCCCCTGCCGATGCGCTGTCCCAGGGCACCCTGACCTCGCGCCTGGCAGGGCCAGACGGAATTCTAGACTTGCTCCAGCGGATCGTCAATGAGGAATCGCCCCTGCTCACAAACAAAATTGACGCTCTGCTGAACTCGGGCTACGACGCACATTTATGCACATTCATCGATATGTGTCTCGTAAAAAACGACAGCGTCAGAAAACTGCCCGACGCGTTGCTTCGCGACCCGTTCCTTGCCGAAGTGTCTCTGGGTGTGTATGACAAGGAAGTCCGTGCGTGGGCGAAAAGGATACGAAAGCTACACAAAGAGAAGTGTGACTAGACGCCCGCAGGCGAGCCTTTGCTCGCACTTGACAGTGTGCATTTTTACGTAGACAAGTCTGGGCCATGTGCGTGAGGCGGCTCATGGATCACAAAATAAACGCATTCAACTTTACGTGGCACGCCAGCCGCTGCGTGTAAAATACCCGCTGGAGTTGGCTTCCGCCCGCCAACATCCTGTTGATGCTTTCAGTTTGCTCGCATCCACTATGCGGTCCATGGAAAAAGCGCTCGTCCAGACATAGGAGCAAATCCCGGTCACAGTGAAGCCATGATACATGAGGCCTCGACGCGCGTCCAACATGCATGTGTTCCACGTGGAATCTACCCGTGGATTTCGTCTTCTGTTTGTTCTCAGGAAGGTCTTCGATCTCCTGGCATGGCAATAGACTGGTTGTGGATGGCGCGGTTGCGACATCCGACAAAATCTCACTGTGTTGACTGGAGTCACTCGTCGACAGTACCGAACTGGTATCTGCCTCATGTGGCCTGTCGACGCGGTGACCTGATGACCATGGTGAGAACTCGGCCATACACCCGTCGTTAAGCGCCGTCAATGTCTCGAGCAAGTCCTCCATCAAGAACTTGTCTTTGTAGGTCAACTGAAACCTGTTTAGCGTGCGATCCCTCGGACACGCCTTATCGCTGGTCTTGTCTCTGAAGAGGGTGAGCGTCAGCTTTAGAAAACTGGCGGTCGCCCCAAAGCGTACACCATCTTCAAACGCGCTAGCTTCGGACGAAAATACAAGCACGTGCTGGAACCGACTGGTATACTTTGCCGCGAGCTCCGGCCTCTCACGTAAAACATGGGGATCGGTAAATGTAAAGCGCGAATAGTCAAGGCGCAAGTGTCGAAGAACCAAGAGACAGTCGTTGGTTTCCTTGGCGATGTCGCTGAGTATCACCAAGACCCGGCATCGAGGTGACTCGGAAAGGAGCAGCAAGAGCGTATCGACGCAAAATGCAAGCAATGGGACCGCCACATCAAGAAGAAAACAGCAGTCATGAAGCGACACTTGCTCGGGCACTCTGATCAATGCATGTGCCGGCATGGGGATCCGGATGTAATCCTGCAAACCGCCATCAAGCAGCCGTCCGTATGTTAACGAGCGTGAACACGGTGCTTGGCGATGCGTTTTATATGCGTTTAAGTCCGTCGCCTGCGCGGACACGCAATTCTCGCATGGCAGTTCATGTTTCTGGAGCCAGCATGTGGAGTACGGAAAGACAAAGAGCTTGTCCCTTGGGCTGAATGTGCGATTCCCACACACAATGGCCTGTGGCAGGGGAATCTTGCCGATGAACCTCAGCCCAGGCACGATCCCGCTCTGACCTGAAAAGTCCGCCATAAAATCGATCGCGACATGCTTGATTCTGAGCAAGAGGCTCAGTTTACCCGGTGTCATCTCATGTATTAGAATCACTGAATCACGGAGCCTCCTTGCCCGTGTGAGCACCCGCCGCGTCGGTAGAAGATCCACTGCGTGCTTTCCGAGATACAGTGTATGTGTTTCGAAGTCATGAGTAATGTGCTCTGTGGTTGGAAAGGTCAACGTGAGCGGGCTTGGTAACGAGGGGATCATGCGGAAGGGAAAAAAAATTAATGGGCAGCGTCTCACAGTTTTGCCAGGGAACGTCAATTTGTTGCTGAAGTTTTAAATTGGGGTCCCAAAATGTGTATTCCGAGTCTTCCACAGGTTCTGGTGATATAGTTATGGGAAAAACCAAGCGAAGTAGCGTGTTTCTGCCACGGGCTTACCCAACCTTTATAGTCGTGTTTCAAATTTCACAAGAAAAAGGATACGACAACGAATCCAGACCTAAAAATGAGGCTTTGGCGCGTCCTATGCGTCAGAAATAAACAACAGGTTTTAAAACGCTTGCTTATATGAAAAGTTTCTTAATATTTTTTTCCGCTCTTAGAAAAGAACAACGGCAGATGTTACCGTTCATGCACTCCATCGACTCCATTTCGCTAAGTGAGATCGTGGCTTAGGTGCAGAACCCCAGAGCCGTCGTGAAAGCACAGGCCGCCGGACTGTTTTACAGATTCTAATCCCTCCATGAATATTCCTCTCTATAAATAAATTTTTCTTCTCTCATAATTAATTGGTCATTTTGAAAAGAACAATCTTATTATCTAGAAAACAAAATTCTCGAAGGGGCGGATATGTGAACCATCTGAACAAATTGATTGCATATGCTTGTTGCATTGGATATCCGGAATGTATTGCATATACAACCGAAATGAAGGCAGGAGGGGAAGGAGTCGAACGAGTGTTTCTAATTGGCCCAAACTGAAAAATATTATATTTCGCTTCAACGGGTACATATCATCACCTCCATTTCAAGGGAATAATTAGATAAAAGATAAAAAATAGAAAAACAAGCCTGTCTCGAGCATGGTGGCTGGTGAGCAACGGCTACGCGTAGCGGCACAGCCCGCCCAGCCCCTACTCTCAAATTAAGCTCCGCCTATGCAAAGCATACATCCATTCGCCTGCGGCCTATTTTCCAACTTTATTCCAAGCAAGTTCCGCATGTACACTCACCTCTCGTTTGAGAACTTTACTGTACAAATGATCATCGCAAATGCCTTTAAGACCACATGCTTGCACTCATTCAAACGCAAACTTGCACGTAGACGTGTCTCTGAAGGCGGCATTCTCACTCCAATACGCGTAGCGGCCCTTCCAATGTGCACGACCGCGCCTTTCTTCCTCTTGCGCATGATACTTTTATGCCAGCCGGTTCGAGAACCCGCGTAGAGCCATGCATTTACACCAATCCAGACGCGAATAAATAAAATACGTGTAAGCGTGGCGCGTCCATCCACAGCACTTGCAATGTGCAACTGAAACACGCGCGCATACATGTCTCTCTTCAACCCCACGCTAGACTCTGGCGTCTAGTGATTGTTTGGTTTCGCAGCCCGCGCTACGCGCTCCTCCTCTTCTAGTAGCAGTAGTTTCATTGCCTCTTCCATCATTCTTTCCTCAAGCGACATACGGTAGCGCAGGTCCTGCCCCGCTGTGTTACCTGAGGAAGTGCCCTCATTATGCAATATCAAGTTCGAGGCATGGATTGCGCTTGCTGCTGCTGCCTTCCTTGCAAGGCGGCTTTCGGCAGCGGCGAGCTTTTGTTCCCAGTCAGGACGGATGGCGTCTGTGGTGACCACGGACTCAGAGTCCACCGCAACAGAAGACCTACGCCGAGGTTTCTGCGGGCTTGCAGACAATGGCGATTGGGCTTGCTGGTCCGGCTCCTCGACAACTTCAACGCTCTCCTCCGCGTCTTCCGGGATTGCATCGATGGCTGACCTCCGCGAATACTCACTAGGTGTCATCGTGCTACCAAGGCCTACATGCACATCGCGCGGAGGGTCATATGTGACGCCAAAGCTGGCCACGGCACAGTACGGACAGTGCGCCGGTTCGGAGATAAGCGTGTGGGGAAGTGCATTGGTCTCTGGCAGCGATGCCTCGTCGTGCGGCGGGTGAGGATCTAGCCGCTTGATCTGGACAAAGCACTCGGTACAAATCGGCTGGCGGCAGCACCGGCTGTAATTGAGCGGGCCCGGAAAAAAGAGAAAGCAGATGGGACACTCTGTGGCACCGCGGTACAACTTGAGCACCAAGTCGCGCGACGCGAGGTCCTTGTCTGGAGTGGACAGCATGCGGGCAGATATGTAGTCGTTCTCGCACTGGCGCTGCTCCTCAGCGACACGCATAAGAAGCTTCTGGAGCCTCTTTTTGTGCTCCTGCCGCTTCTGGAAGTTCAGAGAGCGGCGTATCTTATGATCGTCCGGATCGTCGCCATCATCGTCGTCGCCGTAAGCGGCATCTAAGGCGTGTAGCGGGTTTTGCCGCACTAATGCAACGACCTCGTCGTCGGTCCACGAGGCATCAAAGTCCTGGAGTGGCGTATAGAATGGTGCGAGCTTGCGGGCAACAATGAGCCCGCGCACAATGTCGGTGTCAAAGTCGAGATTCAGCTTGTACGTGCCATAGGGCGCCAAATAACCGCCGTCTACACACTCGCGGAAGCGCACAACAAGCGCCTTGGCATGGCGTTCCCTGGCACGGTGCTTCTCGTCGGCCTTTCCACAGATTTTCCCTGACACCGCCAGCGACGACAGCGTCGTATGGCGACGCGGGTTGCGGGTGCCCGAGTAGCCTGAATGGCCTGTGCCGAAGCTCAGGAGTGACGACAGCCGCGGACGAGACTCTTTTGTAGGGGTGTTTCCCATATTGTGTGTTTGTGAGCAAGGGAGCGGACTCAAACGGAGTTGGCTTTAGCCGATCTGGATGTGGTGGTTCACGTGCTACACAGACAAACAGACAAGTACAGAACAGGAACCCGAAAGTAATATAATGAAATGAAAGAACAGGAAATGCGTGGTCACAAAAAAAGGCGATTCAAGAATTTGAGCCTGGATGGCAAGGGATTTAGTGGGGCGGACTCGGGAGAACTAAAGAGCCAAGCTCGACTCAGAAAGCTATAAGGAAAAGCGCGTTATTCTGTCTGCGAAAGCCGCTAGAAACTTAAAAAGACAGCGGGAAAAAAGTAAATTAATGTTCGGGTGGCAGGTGTGGCTAAGGGTTTTTAATGGAGGTATCTAAGAGTGAGCAAGGTGTTGGAAGTTGCAAGCGCTGGGTGTTGCAGGTGGGGTTAGTCGCGGGAGGCCCGGGTCAGTCACGTGATCAAACAGTGGCCATGTTGGGGGCGGAGCCCGAATGTGAGGGGATGATCGTTTCGCGACTGTGCATGCACTATAGTGATATGGGTATTTTTGTCTTAGACTCTCAATTATATACATAACTTGAAGCTATTGTGGAGTCAAGACTTCTTGTTGTTACCATATCCCGAATACGAAGTAGCAGCACCGGCGCAAACTTTTGATTTTTTTTTTTTTTTTCGTTTGCTCTTCTGTTTGTCTATTCTTCTTTTTTTTGTCTTTTTCTTTCCCCCTTTTGTATATAATATATTTTTGCAAGTACAATGAAATATTTCAGGGTTCCGAATGGTGCTATATGTAGCCTTTACCTATTTATATATATATATATAACAGAAATAAAAGATACATCTCACGAAATGTATCATTATACCAAGACTCGATTTCCTTTTTGAAGGGTGGAGGAGAAGTTGGGCAATACAAACGAAACCACACGTCATCCAACTCGTATTAACAAAAGTACTTGAGGTTGTTAGACAAGAAAGGGGCCAAAGCTAACAAGGACACAATATATGAACATGTTTGATACGTGCTAATAGTCAAGTGTGTTTAGGTCCACACCTCAAAAAAGTGTGTGCTGTTTCGGGCGAGCTAGATATATGCTTTCCCTATGTTTGAACACACGTTCCTGATTGCAAAACAGGGTTGTGAATCCAGAATTGGATTGGTGTATTTGCTGACAGTCCCGGACTAAGCACAACTAAAACTAGTTGTTGGTAGCACAGAGTCAACCATCTAAGTATACCTTTATGCTAAGGCCAAATGGAGCTTGGACTCGAAAAACTTGCTCTTTGAAACAAATTCTGTGTTTTGATGCTTGGTTTTTCCGTTCGACTCGTGTTGAGGTGGGTTCTCCTTTTACACACACACTCACTTCTTATCTTTTTTGAAGATTGGTGAAAGATGTGGATTCCGATTGGAATTATAGCTAATACGCCAGCTTCACTTCGACATTATCCCACAAAATCAGTGATGCCACATATATACTCGTACGTAGGGTGCATAAAATGCATTCCGTACTCTACCAGGTTCGTATACCTACCCACGATAAAAGCATATACGTCAAACTCAACGTCACGAAGAAAGATATATGCGTTTCCATGGAAGCCAAAGATGGACTTGATTTTAATTTCTTGTCCCAACCTCTTTCCTTTTTTTTATCACTAAACAGTCCACACGATGTTCTTCTTTGAAGTCCTTGTCTGTAGCAAAGCACGTATAGATACCCGATTTCTCCTCGAAAATGACTATCCCCTTCAGACTTTTAGTAGGAAGCGACGTCGTTGCCAATTCGAAACGGTCCCCTTTTCGAAAACAAAGGGACATCTTCCGATGACTATGTTGGGAATAAATGAACGTTTATATGTCTACGCTAATGTCTGTCTATGTCGACACACAACCGAATATAAATAACTCTTTTTTATGAGAAAGAAATTACATCAGAAAATACAAAGACCCAAAAAAATTAAAAAGGCGTTCTGGATTTTCAAATTCATTCATCATGTACGTGACGCAAGACAAACTGCTTGTACTTGTTTCTCTAAAGGCCATGCAGTGGAGTTCTGAAGAAGCCAACACATCCACATTTCTAGAAATATTCTCTCAACATCTGCTGTTCCAAATCATTTCCTTCGAGATGGGTATAACTCCTTAATTATCCGAACGCTTTCGTTTCAAACGCGATGCATAGCCAGCGATATAGAAGGATTACCCTGAGTATTAAGCCACACTGTAGTAGCATATGCGATTCTAGAAAGAGTGGGATCACATGAGATAAATTCAAAAGGTTGATATCAAGCTTCAGTGAGTGAGATCAATATAATAGAGACGTGACAATTGTAACCTTGGTCTACTTTAGAACAACTTTTACTAATTGGACTTTCAGGGCTTGAATCCAAATAATGTCACCATAACGCTTTACAAAGAATAGATTATGGGCATGCTCCTAGCACAACAACAGTTAAGTACCATTAAGATTGATACCAACGGTGACCCAGCAGCGCGTGCACGCAGGGCAGCTTGGTTTCATTTATTAAGAATTCATGTGCGTTTAAGGATTAATCAGTCTTACAAATAGAACGTCCGTCTATATACATAATGAGCCGAGTCTAAAAAAATGTTCCCAAAGTACGGCAAGCCAACCTTCTGATGCTGTAAGTATTTTGCAGGAACCAATAGAGAATTAGTGAAGACAATGTGCGCAGTGGAGCTTGGCGCATCAAAAGCGGAGAATGTAGCGGGACTGGCTGCACTAGCGATTCATGAGATCCGGTGCCTTAAACTGAGAGCAGGCTCCATGCTCTGTTTTAAAAGAAGAAAGGACAAAAAGATGTGCATCGGTGATTTTGTCCATGGATTATTGTTTTTTTTCTTGAGATGGCCTCAAAAAAGACCTGAAAAAGGCTCCCAAAATAATTTTCTCAAGATCGGACGCTCAGATGGGACCTCTCAAGCGAGCTTCGATTATAAGCTGTCGTGAAATAATTCTGGTCTGGTCCAATTGTGACCCCAAGTTACGTCCTGGTCAAATGAGCGCTAGTTATGCACATCAATACAGACTCTAAGTTAAAGTCTGGAGGAAGAGTATCGAGGAAGAGTATCGAGGAAGAGTATCGAGGAAGAGTATCGAGGAGGAGTATCGAGGAGGAGTATCGAGGAGGAGTATCGAGGAGGAGTATCGAGGAGGAGTATCGAAGAGGAGTCTCGAGAGCCTCGATCTGAGCACGCATCACGAGCTCTAACATAGACTCAAATCCGAACTCAAATCCGGGCTCTAAGCAAAAGCATAAACTGGGTCCTGTGACGAGCCTGGGAAATGCCGGTCCGCGAGTCTCTGGCTCCAGCAGCACAGATACCATGAAGCAAAAACGTCTATCCACTGACCCGTCCATACTTAACGACCGTCAATACGCTCTGACAATCTGCCTTCCGCATCCATGATGCCAAAGTCCAGGACACGCTCTAGCATTAGAGTGACATGTCTGTGCCTGGGTGTGCATGTATTTCTTTCTTCCTTCCCCCCTCCCCGCCCTCGTCGACTAAGAAGGAAACAAAAAATAAAGCAAACACAAACTTATATGCCTCTTTCGGTCCAGGCTGGCCAACTTCATGTACACAACTGCGCCTAGAGTACCGTGTGCTCGCAACTGATCTTCAGTGTGCACTTGGGGTAGGTTCAATTATCACCTGAGCGCATGGCCGTGGTCACCATAGGTCTTTACGGAAATCGATCTTGTCAAAAACCGCGAAGGCATTTTGCACCCCCGAGACCGGTCCACTATGCCCTCCCGAATTCCAACGAGCACCACATCTGGGTGCCGCGGATTTCATCATGGGACATTAGCCGTCAAAAAGTCGGGTCCTTTGCAGCCTCCGGACCAGAATATCACAGCCACCCGCTAGCCGAAGGACGACGGAGTGTCAGGGACGCGACAAGCCCACACCTAAGCCCACGGCTACCATCGCATACACTATAGCCACCCACACGACGCCGAGAATCAAGCTTGCGAGTTTCTGCGGCCGTGTGTACCGGCGCTGGAAGCGCCAGTTGGTCAGCGCGGTCTTGCTTTCGAGCGCAAAGCGCCAGGGCGCGGCTCGCGCAAACCCTGCGTGGTCAAACGCGCCGACCGCAAGAAGAAAGAACACCGGCACCGCCACGAGCGCCATGAGCATCATCGCCAGCCACTTCAGCCACGGCATGTCAAGCGGCCGCTCGTACTGTGGCGGGTTCCATGATGCCGCCTCGTCGCCATCGTAGAAGAGCACCGCGTCCCGCCACGGCTTCTCCTCAGATATGCGGCTTACCGACGGTGCCGGCGACGGTGCTGCTGGCCACAGCAGCTCACTAAACACTGGCAGCAGCAGCGGTGGCTGCACAAACGACCGCAGCATGGGTGGTAAAATTGGTGCTGGTGCTGGTGCCGGCGCATGTACAACCAGCCAGTGGGCTGTGCGTGCGGGAGCACTGGCTGGCGTGTGCACGAGCAGCGGTCGCTGCAGCATTGCAACTGCCGTGCTGGGCTCAGGCATGCTTGCGGGCGTGTGTGACGGCAGTGGCAGCTCGCCTGGAGCCGACTCGGGAAGGTCTTGTGTCGTTGCTGCCGCCAGTGCTGACACAAATACACGTCGGGCAAGGCTGGTGCCGTCGCGGATAGGTACAGGGAGCGCGGGCGGAAATTGCGGTGCCGCAACTGCCCTAGTTATCAGTGCGTCGTACGCCGCCCAGCGAGAGATTTGAGTTCCGGGACCGTGCTCGCTGGGCGATGCCGTTTGATGTGCTGGGCGGGGACCTGCGGTGGCGAATGATCGTGCCGCAACATCGGACCCGCCCACGTTCTCTGGGCTTATCTGGTCGCTGGCACGGGAAGTGCCGTCCAAGTGGTGAAGCAACTCCCCGCTCAGGAGCGACGTGTCTGTGTCCTTCGAGAAAGTCGATGCGTGCTTCTCTGCAGAGTCCTGGGCCCGGACAAACGCCTGCGTCGAAGAGTCGTAGGACATGCGTGAAGTCGTGCCCATTCGCCTAACTTCTGTGTTGGACCTGGCCATGGCAGACCGCATAGATCCAAGCGACACGCGCCGGCTCAACAGGTCAGGCGCAGCGCGCCTTGTGCCGCTCTCTGTAAGCAAGGCTGGTGTTGCGAGGCCTTGGCTGAGGGGTGTCCGTGCCCAGTACAACGCTGTCTCGGCTTGCAGTCGGCCGTAATTGTCCCGGACCATTGAGTCAGGGCCTAGGCCGTCTTCGCACGTAGATAACTGCTGCACCGCACCGATGGCCTCGTCTGAATGGACCGAATGGTCAAACTCTTCGCTAAACCAAAAGCTCTGTCGTTGCGAGTCATAGCCCTGTATGACCGAATAGATGGAATCTGCTGCCTTGATTTCTTCCTCTGTGTACAGCGGCACCCTGGATGATGAGTCTGAGTCCGCAAAGTCCTCGGCTCGTAAGGGCTCACGCCTGGATGGAGACGCCGTTTCTGCCAGCAAAAAGGACGTTCTCGAGACATTAAGCCCACCTGAACGGGCCTGGCGCGTTGTCTCGGGGCTAAGGGACACAGGCTTTAGGAGAAGCGAAGTGAGCGAGTGCCGAAGAGAGCGCCGTGTCCTCTTAGATTCACTGTGATCAAGAACCTCATTCGACATTTATTCCGCGTGGTATTGCATTCAATTGGTGATGGTACTTTTCTTTTCTTTTCCAAAGACACCTGCACGATATCTATTTAGTTATGGGAGTGATTGAAGGAGCGTGGGGGTGGACGTAAAGATAGTGTGTCCGTTAGGGTAAACGAGTGACAAAGTTGGACAAAAGTGAGGTTCCGGTTTGAATTCCCGTGAGTAAAACGAGTCACTGGGAGGTATGAGCTGTGTGGACCAGAATACAGTAAGTCTCAAGCTATCAATATCGATTTAGTTTCTCTAAAAAAAGATCGTGCAAAAAAAAAATGGATGTGAGCTGCTTATACGTCTCTTCATTTACAGTTGATCCTAAACAGGAAAAGAACAAGCCTGTTCGTGCAGGTCGAGAGAGTCACCTGACCGTAATATTCTTCACATAAAAGCATTCTTGCCTTTTTGGGCAAATGACAAGCGCATTAACCTGCAGATATACTCGTTTGAGTGCGGTATGGATGTTGCGCTTTACAACAAGACGGACCCATAAAAATGCACGCCAGCCTCTTACACTAAATTACAACCTATGGATTGACAATATCATAAATAGTTGACTTATTACATCTTTGTCTCTTTAGAAGCGATCATTCTCTCTTGCAGGAAACAAAGCAACAATTTTGAATCAAACTTCTGTGTAGAAAAAGAACCTTTTTTTTAGCGTATCTGCGCAACAGCTGCTTTCTGAGGCTTATAAAAAAAGCACAATTTCTTTCCTCGTCAACTATGGAGAACACCTGGAACATGCCTACCATTTTTGGCCTATCGCATTTATCATTGCATTGATTTTTGCTCCCCGGTCGCAATATTCTAGTTTGATTTTGCATAAGGATTTCTTGTTTCGTCGAGTCGCTTGTACTCTCCGTAGTAATCCTAATCCAGTTATGTAGTTTCCACTGGCAAATATGCTTTCTCAAGTAGTGAGTTAAAGACAAATGGAGTATCGTCTTTAATAATCTTTCTTTTTTTATTTCTCTTTCTTCTTATTCTTGGTATTTTACTTGTCTGAGAATGACGAACAAGTCTGCATTATTGTCTTCAAAAGTACTGAATTCAATTTACCTCCAATTCTGCCTAACCAATGTCCAAAAGCAGTTTCTTGAAATTCCAAGCGAGCTTGATACTTGTTTACTTGTCCATATTTTCCCTTTCGTTTTTCTTTAATGAACAAACTTGTTTCGTTTCTAGTCAACACATAATTTCTCATAAAGCTAGAAGGTTGTGACAACGTGATTCGCCAAATCCAGCATAAAGAAGAAAAACCAAAAAAAAAAAACACGTGCTCTTTTTAGAGATATGTGTGTTTAATGATTCGATTCAGTCAGTACCAAGTTAGCTGTCACAATCGTGCTATTGAATATAAAACCTTATACACTTGTCTTCTGAGAGATGATGAAAATAATGTTGACGTGCATTCGGTCTAAACTGGGAGTTCCAGGTTTTCACAAGCAGGTGAGATCATATATTTGCTGTGAATGTTGCAGCAGCTTTGAATAAACTTAACAAGGATAATCATGATTACTCTACATATCCACTACAGTCTGAAGTTTAAAATATCTATTGAGACGGATCTTCGACTAATTGTGATATATAATCTGATACCCAAGCTATAAACTCATTATTTTATCAGAGCCACCACATCAGAAAAAATTCCTACACGTATATGTGCTTTTCATTGCTTGGAAATTCAGCTTTGTACACTGATCAATGGTGATTTTCGAAATACCCCCTTTCCTTTATAGGTGAACAGTTCTTAAGAAATGTTTATTTCACAAGACATGGTAATATGCAGAAACTTAAATAGACATTAATATGATACGGTTGAAATGAGAACCATGAAAAATAAGACCTCGATCATTTCTTGCTGAAAAAACTCATAACGGACGTTTGTTTCTTTTTACCATCATTTTTCCCTGGTTTGAATGGACCTAAAAATGACTTCGCCGCTTGTTTGACTGGCTCGGGTCTGGGCTCACTCTGTTTGTACAGAGTGAAATAACCATCATCATCAACGACTGTTTCGGGTGCCGGGCTTTTTGGTTTTGCTGCCAGAGTGTCGAAGTCTGTGGACGCAGACGACATAGACTTCCAGATATCATTTTCCGGGATAAGCGGCACTGGCGCAGCATTTGTCTGATGTTTCTGGGGATTGCTGTCAATTTCCTCGTTTTCTGTTTTTCCAACCACAATTGGTTCTTCTACTTCCATTTCGGGTGTCGCATTGTTTTTCTCATCCTCATCGCTGAAATCATCGAGAAAAAGATTATGGAGCTCGCTCCCCGTGAGCTTCGCTTTAGAGGATACATCTTGCATGGGTTCATTGACGTCATCCATATCGTTATCCACACTTGACACCACCACTCTATCCCGTTGCGGGGTCAGCTCAATCTTGCGTGATTTATATTCATACAGAGACTTTTCAGGTGCAGTTCTTTTTGGAGCAGCACTAGCTTTTCCAGACATCATGTTGGTCTCGGTCTTTCGTGAGACGTAGGATGAGAGCATGGATGGCTTGGCTTGTTGTTTGCGGGATTGGTACACCATCTTTGGTTTTTCCTTTTCTTCGTCTTTCTTACGGTCTGATCCAGACTTGTGCTCCGTAGAGCAAGACAATTCCGGTTGGGGTGTTACTGTAGAGCTCGATCTAAGGCCAACATTTATGTTTCTGACGCTTGTTTGGACCTTTTCAAGCTCAGGCCCCCGGATAAGCCCAAATTTCCAATAAACAGGTAGATCAAGTAGATTCGTGGTGTGTTTTCTTTCTTCAATAGCAATATCCACGGGCGAGAAATTGCTAGTGCTTGCCAGCAAACTGTACACATGTACAGTGTTCACTGAGTCGAACGCAGCACCAATATTTTGGTTGAGGTCTACCTCACTTTCAAACATACGCACGACGATACTGTCGTGATACGTTCCCGTGGCTATGAAAGACGCAACGACACGCGTCTTATTTGCCTGATAGTAGCTCAGAAGAATAGCCTTGGTCTTAGACATATGGATACCCAAGTCACGTGCAGCAGTGTGATAGGTGACGACATGGCTTTCGAGCTTATCGGCAATGTACTTGATATGTTCTTTTGCTATGTCCATGGCTGAAGTGTACAATGGGAAATGGAGACCAAAAGGAGGTTCCTGAGAGATGATACGAATACGCGGGTGCGCGGAGAGATAGACGTGTGCCAGGAGGTGCCAATACTACATTAATGCCACCTCCGATTTTTTAAACACATATTTTGAAAATGTGATCAAAAAGGTTTAGACCATGCATTTTTTTTTTGTGTAGCAAGCTTTCTGGAATGAGATTAGGAGATTTACTGTAGAGTCTTTTAAAACTTTTTTTTTCAATGTTTGCAAGCCTAGAAAGAAAAATACAGTCTCTAGTATATTATTTGCCTTATTTTTGTTTGACTAAATTTGGCCCAATATATGAGTACAGAAAATATATGTATTTTACTGTATAAATAAGGACGACTTCTTGTTTCTACTGATACTTTGAGCACAGAAAGACTGGGCCTTACTTACCTTATTCGTCTCTCACCAAAAAGACAAATGAATACAATTGGGCCACCTGTGCCTGTTATCGTAGTATTTCAGAATAATTTTAGGTATACTTGTCTGGTTTGGAACTGAGAGGTACATGTCCATCATTTTGAACCATTATCCCAAATCAAACCTTTTGTTCCACATAGCCCAAACTTCCTACCCGTTTTGTTTGACCCTTGTTTTACATCATGGAGTGAGCTTCCAATCCCCAGCAAGACTTTCCCGGGATCCATGTGTATTTCTTGATGAACGGATACTCTTGTGAAGGTACACCGTTCACTACCCTCTGCCACATACTAAATCAGTCAGCCGGACTTCCCATTTTAGCATCTTACTTGTGAAGCGAAACAAAGACTAGTAGATACTGCGCTGAATATATTATTGATTTGGTAATTTTTTAATCGGTTGCAACATCCAGTTGGGTCTTTCCATGGTATGGTATATCAACATATAACCCGCTCTTGTCAAGTATGCACCCAGAAGCATGTAAACTATTGTCTTTATACCACCTACTCATTTTGGCAAAATATACTTATCCTAAATATAAAGCATTGCCCATTAGATTTTGAAAACTTCTTTGAACCAACATCATATTCTCACATATAGCCACTAGCTGCGAGCGAATTCTCTGCTACATTTTTTTTTTTAATTTCGTAAAGAATTGACTAAAAATTATATGTGCCCTTGATTCTATAAAAGAAACAAAATTCACGCTGAGCGGTTCTCAATTTCCCTCGACGCCTATTTCTTCCGACTGGGCAAGAAACTCACGCCGAGCCTTTTCTCGTGCCTCAAGAGACCCACCAAGCTCGCCATTTATCATCTTTTCCGTGACTCCGCCAGATATTAACGATTTCCATGTGCGCAAGCGCTCAAAACCATTTCTAGCCATCTGGTAATCCAAAATGGCTTGTTGTATCCTCTTTGTGTTTGTTGCGACGAAAGGACCATGCTGCACGATTTTTTGGTTCAAGTACTTGCCTCCAATTAAGACAAACTCTAGATCTTCCTTCTCGTCTTCACCATAATGCCCTATGACAGTGTTTCCATCCCTGTTAAAGAACACATTTTCATACTGTGATATCTTCTTGGTGTTCTGTAAAATCAAATTCTTTCCTTTCATTACATAAAGAAAAAAGTTGTAATCACTAGGAACCTCTTGAGAAAAGTTCGAACCAGGCTTCATCAAGAACTGATAATATTGTACAGGCGTATAAGCCAATTCTTTGGCCAGCTCAACTCCATAACTCTTTCCAGAAATAACACGAACTTGTACTTTTTCCTCTTCATCCTTGGCAACAGGTATTTCCCAAGTTCTAAGATCGCGGTATCTTGGCTCAACCTCTTTCAAATCTTCAGGCAAGTCGACCCAAAGTTGTAGACCTGCATTCATGGACCCATCAGGATGAATCACTGGCATTTCGCTGTGCACTGTGCCTCTACCAGCAGTCATGAATTGCAAATCTCCTTCTCTCAACACTCCCTTAGATCCCGTGAAGTCTTCGTGGGCAAATGCACCATTGGTCATCAACGTAATAGTTTCCTGTCCTAGATGGGGGTGTTCTGGGAAACCGCCAATACCATCTGAGGAAAAGTGATCAAACATGAGAAAAGGGCTGAAATTTCTCATCCCTATGTTTCCGATGGACCTTCTGACTGTGGCGCCCACCCCTTCAGCTTGCTCTATGCCAGGCAATATAGTTTTAATAGTTCTAAGAGAAGACATTGTTTTTTTTTTGATATATTTGCTAGGTAGTTGTGGGAAAATCTCTTCTTTTTATATGTTTAGTGAAAAGCTTCATTATTTGCTTAGAAATCAACGACCTACAAATTGTCATCTCTTACTCTTGTACTCAAATGAGCGCGGTCATTACTTACTTCAAACATGAATACATTTAGTAAAAATTAGTAACCCAAAGATGGTATTATATGCACACCACCACAGAGATATTCCAGAATTTGGGGTTTCGACTACCAGAATCTTCATTTGTGTTCCATAGCAGGCAGTTAATGCAACCGACATGTACGTCAAAAATTTTGGTTGAAATTATATCTTCGTTGTAAAAGATCTCACGGTATATTTACGTCTCTTGTTTATGTGCCTATCTAAAAAGAAAAGACGATATCATGCCACTTATTGAAATTGTTGGCAATTCTACCAGATCTTTTCAGAAGCTTAATCAAACGTATATCAAATCATATAGGAATTAAGTCTATTTTTCCGAATGCTAAACGTACGTGAATAAATATGCACCGACAGAGTGGTGCCATGCCCCGACGTGCGCGCTCACCTCGACATCAATTATAAAGTAATAAAGTCATTCGAGAAAGTCGGGCAAACTCAAACCTTGCAGTTCGCCGAGCTAAGCATTGGTTACCACCAGTTTCGTAAATTATGATAGATAGGAAGGGAGTTAACACGACTAGTTAAAAAAAAATGGAGTCTGGATTTGCGCATTGCCCTCTGTTGGTGACAGTTAAAAGACATGGTGCAGCTTGTATGTGAAGTATGGTCCCGTATATTGGCAACTTCAGTATACAATCCCCAAATCAAATGAGTTTATGGAAGAAGCGAAAACATATCGCATGTCTCTTGCTCTCTTGATATGCTCGAGTATTCTAGTTGGGTGATTGAACTTCGACCAATACCAAATACCAATTATAGATCCTCAAAAAGACGTATTGATAAGTATTATTCTGCTTTCATTCCGGTATTATGCTTCAGTGAGTTCAGTGAGTCCTTCATTCGAAAGAGTGTATCACTTTGCATTACGCAGATTGGTTTTTGTTAAATTACAAAGCACTCAATAAGTATCTCGAAAAGTGTTGGTAATATGTATATCTTGGCTCTTTTTAAATTCTAGCGAACTAGCTTCTGCTATTACCACAAAAAATAATTAATTGCGGCCTTCATGAGCCATACTCAACTCGTGCTAAAAGCGATGTGTGTTCCGCCACATGAAATTAAGTCTGATTCACACAAGTCTGATTCATAAAATTCGCTCAAACTCTCTCATAACATCGCCAGTCATTTGAGATTTGAATGAAGCATTACTTTAAGAGAATTGAAAAGCATTTGCAAAAGAAAAGAAAACGTGCATATTATTTGTCAAGTCTTCTCGTTTGACATTGAAAGATAACCGCTTCAGCGAATCCACGATTTTTCTCCACCTCTCATTGCAGTTTCTTGGATATCTCTGCTTGTGTATCCAGTGAGTTACTGTCAGAATAATCCATGTTTTTCGACAGCTTGTTGTTGCGCTTGCGATTTTCCAAAAACTCTTTATATTTTTGCAACGTGATCTGTTTCTGATGATCCTGGTACTCATTAACAAACTTATACTGAGTATCCGTGAGTTTGTCCCAGAAAGTGAAAAAAGGCTGCGAGTAGTTCGATCGGAATCCCCAGTTCTGATGGTGTATATCATGGTACAAAGCGTTGTTGGGGAACAAGAGCTGAAACGGATCAAACGGAAACCTGTAGCCACAGTGGTCGTCTACTGTCTTCATAGTAGCAAAAGTATAGAGAATCAACGACTCTCTTGGACTAAGTGCAGTGATGATTGCGGCGAGTCCTGTACCAGCCGTGTCTAGTAAGAATCCTTCGACCGGGTCATTGTAAAGAGCACCATATGAATACGGAACATACAACCGATGATGCCTTGAGTGGAAGCGGCGGTACAACGCTTTGTTCGTGTGCATGGTGCGATGAAGCCAATATTGCCAGGTGTCAATGATACAGAGAGCAATAGACAATCTAAGAAAAGACCACCCATACATGTAGGCATACCAAATAAAGGAGTCAGGGAGAAAGCTTGGAAGAACATTTTGCCTCAAGTCCCACATACTATGAAGCTCGTGCCCTGTCGTCGGAAGTTCATCGAAGCGGTAGACACAATATCCGACAATTGTCTGGATGATGTGCTGAATCACGACATCATACAATACATCGCTAAGAGAAGCCTTGTTGCGCGATTTTTCTTCTTCGCTAGGATGAATTCGGTACTTTTCAGCCAACTCATAAACATCGATGATATGGAAAAATGTCGCATATGCCCAGTACGCAATTACGGGTGAAAGAAGCGCCAAGACGCCATCGGAAATCCCAGGAATCAAATCCGGCTTTTTCATGACGAAGCTTACCGGCTCGTTCGGTGACGCAAGCATCGAGGAGAAGTTTTGCGGAGGTGCAAACATCGTTGTCATACTGCTTTGAATCATAAATAAACAAGCAAAGAAAACCCCAAATACTCTTTTGAGGAAAAATATATTGAAAGGGACAGAATACAGACAGGTGGTGTCTTGTGGATAAAAAAAAAACAGAACTAAAAAGTTCTTGAGTAATTTAAATCTCAATGTATACAGAAAGGAGGGGAGGTATGATTCACGCTGCTAAGGTCGATAGTTTTCTATTTTGTCTAATGGAAAAACCCTAGGATCGAATGAGGCAAAACTAGCACAAAAATTATCAAAGCAACCAAATGTTTAAGACTTTCAAGGTAGCAAGAATTTTTCTTGTATGATTTTCTGAACCCGTGGCTCAATACAGTGTGTGCTTCAAGGAGAATAAGTGGCCAAGAAGGTTATGAATTCAAGGGCTATGGATGCGGGTATATTTGCCACGAAAACTAACCGGAGAAAACGTTTGGCTTTTATTTACCGGAATGAATTAAAATATCGGTTAAATGGGGCAGAAGGATAATGTGATCCTTTTTCACTTTGGTTTTGGAAATAAAGTCAGAAACACGACTAACCGGGAATGGTCTTTTGCCCTTGATGTGCTGAAATCTCTAGCGTGATCACTCAGGTGATGTCTTTGCGCGTTTCGGGTGTTTTTGGGCAACCTCACTTAACCTACTAGTGCGAGAATCGGTCCACTTGCGAGGTCACGAGTTTTTTTTTTGTATGCCGATATTGAAGCCGCGTCTAGCTTCATTGCATCCGGAACATTTCCTCGATTGGAACGCGGGCTTTATTAAGAAACTGCAAAGCCAATAAGATCTTGCAGGAATCAGTTTGTTTGCCCAAGTCCGTTAACTATCTCTCTCCGTCGATTTGAATATTTCCGACCGGCCCCTCACTTGCGGCCCAAAGAGATTCGGTAGCAAGAAGTTTGGGGTTTGGGAAAATTTTTAAAAGAGCAAATTTTGTGATTGTTTTGAACTAGATGCGTCTGGAGGAACTCCGCATGTGCTTACTAAGAATCTGGTATTGGGTATCTTCGAAGGGACGTGAACGTGTTCCAAGGCATTGAACTTTAGGTGGTGTACGCAAATATCTAGCTGCGGCATATAAGTTCCGGCTCCATTAAGAAATCAAGAACGGATTCGGTAGGTTTTTTATCTCTCATTTTCTCCTTTTCTAGATACAAACATGCTTCGTGCACATATGTAATAGAGGCAATCATATTTGGAGTGATGTCTATAGATCACCTTTAGTGCATAGTCTTTTGAAAAATAAAGAAATTATTAATAACGGACACTCAAGATTGACCCTCTCGTTAGTTGCCCTGCAATATTTTGATTCGAGCTGCGTCGTTCTTCCTGCTCACGTGATGACACGTTCCACCAGTACTAGAATCTCCACCACCGGATGCATAGCCTAAGCTAGCAACCTTCAACTACACGCCATGTCGAGATCAAAATCCAGCGGCGACGATATTTGGGAAAATGCCACTGAAAAGATTGTATGTTCCATCATTAAACACATTTTTTGCTTCGAGAACTAACGCCTTGTCAGAACACCGAACTCTTGACCCTCACTTATGGGTCTGTAGTGGCACAAATGTGTCGTGATTTCAACCAAAATTACTCGGAAGTTAACCAACAGCTAGACAAAATGGGTTACAACATTGGGGTCCGGCTAATCGAGGAGTTTCTTGCGAAAACAGGGGCGCAAAGGTGCTCGTCTTTCCGTGAAACAGCAGATATGATATGTAAAGTGGCTTTCAAAATGTTTCTCAATATCACGCCGACGATAGAGAACTTTGCACAAGACGGCAAGAGCTTTTCTATTGTTCTTCATGAGAATCCACTAGCTGAATTTGTAGAACTCCCTACAACCCAGGACCCAAAAGTCCAAAAGGAATTATGGTATTCCCAATTATATTGCGGAGTGATCAGAGGTGCTTTGCAGATGATACAGCTCGATACTGACGTGCACTTTGTACAAGATACCCTTCGTGGTGACGAAAAAACTGAAATTAGATTGAAATTGCTCAAAGTTTTGAGGGATGAAGTGCCTGCGGGTGAAGACTAATTCTTTGTTCTATGCTCTGAACTATTGTTTACCATGATGATGATGATGATGATGATGATATTTCGCAGGATATGGTACACATACTTGCCATAACATTGCATTTCCATGAGCGTAGTTTAGAAAGATATGAGTTCTATGCACTTTCACTCAAAAAAAGTTGTTTATCATGGACCATTAAATTGTGCTTTATCCCGAACAGCGATGGCTTAGGTCTTCGATCTTAGAGTCTGACATATCGATCAGCAGGGGAAGAGTTTATATTCGAAATCTAACTCAGCAGAGATTGGGTCTTATTTGTGATCTTTTTCACGTAAATTTTTCTCTTTTGAATCCTGGTTTTCTCGCTTTTGTCTTGCCAGTCTCTGTATTCTAATGAAAGAAAATTATATTGATGTCCCAAATTAACATGCGACATGAGGAATTGAAATTTCGGGGATATATTATTTACTTCCTCATATCCAGTTAATTTATGAACAGAATTTGTGTGACGAATAAAGAAGAATGGGTTTCTTCAATTTTTACCTATCTTTCTATTCTACCGCTAAAGATTTTCACATGTATATCCAAAGAAGATAAAGTTTATAACTGTGATAAACATTGCATTTTCATTAAGTAACTGCTCATATTTAAGCTAATAATACAGTCCAAAATTGGTTAAAGACCATTTTTCCAAAATGTATAAACAATCAAACACAACAAATCATGGGTACATTTTCAGGAAAAATGGATACCTCGAAAGAAATCAAATTCCTAATATGGTTTCGTGTTTTTTATCAGTGATTAGGTGGTCTTGATGAATGTTATTTTGGGTTCACATAATCTTTTGACCCATTTGCTTTTTGACCTCATTATCACCTCAACGTGTCTCATTATTATCTCGTTTGATAACATTTTCTGTTGATTTTGATATTCTCCAATATTTTATCAGCAAACTATTCCATGAAAATCTTTTTCGAGAATAAATATTAATTCAATCTCCGTTTTAAACACATTCAAGACATTCTGGAAAAATCTTCTAATTATAATAAACATAGATTATTTCTTTTAATTATAAAAAGGAATAATCTTTTGGCAAGAATTTTTCTCGCCCCAGACTGACTTTTTTGTTCACGAGGAAAAACATTTACACCCTTCGAACAGCAATTTTTGCAGTATCAAAAGCTTAAATCAAGTATTTAGAAAATGTTGAAAATACTTAAAATTGTACATTTGCAATCATCAGGATCTTTTTAGTAGGTGAAATCACCGATACTAATTTGGAGTAGCAACTTATATGTTATGAATATTTCTGACCAAAATATTTCTGGATGAGAAGAATTAATCGAGGTAAACTATGAGGTAAGAGCAAGAACATGAAGTTCAGTATTCATCGTTCATTTTGAGACAAAAAACTTGTTTTTGGAGGCCGTTTCATCTCTCCTAAGCTAGATTAAAAAAAAAAAGCTTGCTGATTGAGTCGACTGCCATGAGTTGTGCCATACAAAGAGTATCTCTGTTTGATGTAAAATATAAGAACCTTTTTTGTAATGATTGAACCTTGATAAGAAAAAATCTTTTCAAATCTGGTTTATAAATCAGTTGAAAAAAACTTTTTAGTTTGATACATACCACTTGAAGCATACCAATTGCCAATGAATACATCTGGATCGTTTTTTAAAATTCTGTTTTTGACATTGAAGTAACAATTTGAGATTTCTACACTTGTTACAATACAGAGACAGATATTAGGTTTTTATTTATTTGAATCCCAGAGGTTATATTACTTTTAACCTTTTTTTTTTCAGAGTGGCATGTTAATTTTCAGATGAGGAACGTGGAGACAGATTCACCTTGTCTCTAAAGCAATACTACTATTAATTCAAGTTGGCTTTTCATCAAACAAGAAATATTTCTGGTCAAAACTTCCATTTATTTGCCTGGTAGTTGTGAGATTGTGTGATGTAAGCTCATGTATGTTCACCGTATCCCAAAACCCCAGCAAATTGTTGTATCTGTGCAAAACAAAACGTTTAAAAGCGAGGATACATACATAAGCAACTTTACTCCTATGGCATTGTATGTGTTTCGATAAACTATGCACAGCGACAGTTAAATTATTTATTGTGTCACTTTTGATAAAACAACTGGCGGCCACAATTGCTTGCACAAATCTTTATTGCTTGCTTTGAAAATTATTACTCATTTGTGACAATAGAGGAAGTCCTACTATTTTTGTTTCCCGCGCGCACCTTAACCAACTCATTGATCAGGTGATTTTGATGGCCCGCGGAAATCGAACCTCTTTGAGGATTTTGATAATTAAGAATTGTAAAAGCATGCAGACTTAGATACTTCCGGGATTTTGTTTACAAAATTTGTTTACAAAAGAAGTCAGCAGATTCAAGCGTCAAGATTATGAGCGTTGACAACAAGAATAAAAACGAGACTCAAACAAGTGAAATTTAAACATGTATGACCCGAGAAACCGAATAAAGGAATACATGATGGTGGTCAACAAAAGACTCCTTTAGTTTAGATTATACGACCCATCCCCTCTCTCAGTGATATATACGTGACCCTTTTCACTTGTTTGTGTCTTTTTCATAAACACAAGGGAATTGTAATAACAGCCAAATATTTAGACACAATTCTCTTGGAAGTATGAGAAATAAGTAGTTCTATTTTTTTATCGTTAGAGAATCAGGCAAATCTCTAAAGTTGGAGCTCAAAAATAAGAAATCACTTCGAAATCATATCCAAGTGCCGAAACACAATGACAATAATACTTGTATACATTTTTTTAAAGGTGCGTCATGTTTTTCCAGGGCCTTTTGAATGAAATTATACATTCACTGGGTGGGATACATAGACGTTGCAGCAGATTTGGATACGAACTTTGGATATCATTTGTCAGTTCAGATATCTGCCAGTATTTTTGATCGTTCTGTTTTATATTCACGACCCGAAACCGGCGACTCAGACTTCGTGTATGATCCAAAAATAAAAAATAAAAAAACGATTCCGTCCGGACGTCATGACCAATTCATTTCTGTAAATCAATGACTTCACTCACCCAATGTCCAAAAGATTTCAAAATAAGTTCAGTACTCCAGCAAATATTTGTAGTTGAATAACTGTTCGGGTTGACTGCCGTTGAAATTCCCACAACCTTCATAGGCACGCTACTCGCCGTGAAAATTTAATGAGAAAATATAACTTATGCATACGGTGATGTCAATAAACAAACGCGGTTTTATAAACCCTTTGGTAATTGCGACGCGTGTATTTGAAGGAGAGAAATGTAAAGAGTTTACCCTCGAAGCCCGCGTGCCAAAGTGCCCCCTATGGATATGGTCTACTCGCGCCTCGCGTAAAAAAATTGTTCAGGTACACCCCCCCCCTTCAAATTAGAAATCAAGTTATTTTACATGAAACTGGCCTATTATTTTTTTTTTTTTTAAAAAAAGAGGAGGGCTACACAGATGGAGTTTCACCATCAGCTTGCCATTTTGAAGTCTGACAAAGTTGAAATGATACTTATAATATCACAAGACGTGGATGATTTGGCAAGACGAAGGAACCGGCATATCTCAGCCGGTACCACATCTGCGGCTCTAATAGGTATGGTATTCTGGCATTTAATGATATACATAAAATTTTCTTTTTTTTTATTTTATTCCTGATTTCCTTACATACCATACTCCATTTACTGCGTCTAGCCATTTTCATCCGACAAGGTCACGCAACTGATTGAAACACTTCGTGTTATTCTTTTTGGGTATGATATTGGACAGTACACACTTTGCCGCCTCCTTCCCAACACAAACATACCGGCGGCAAACTCCCAGCTGGTATTTTTATGGCTACGAAGGTGTCTTGACCTTTGTGTAATGAAGTAAGTACTCCCCCCCCTCTCCACGCTTGATGAAAGAATTTGATTGTGAGGTAAATCATCTCCTGTGTTCATTTCCCGACCGCTCCCATAGCATGGGTCCCATGCAGTGCATCATGTAAATTTTCTATCCCAGAGCGAAGACGCAGGCAGATGAATATCTTATTTGTGACATGTCTCTTCGAAACAAATAAGCCATGCCGCTAACAAATAGACGAAAAAGACTATGCAGTACTGAACTTTTTTTTCGTAGTTCCGCAACTTATATTTCCACCAGGCACGTCTCAAAAGAAGGCCTAAATGCACGCATCCTATACCACCGTTTATATTTCAAGCACGTTGCTCGATCATTAAATCGAGCACTCGCTTTTCCAGAAACAGGTCCCGATGATTTCTTTTCCTGATTTCATGGGGAAAACAGAATCCATCACACAGAAAAAAATTATGTCGTAGACTTTAAATCCTCACTATGACAGGCCAGATTAACTCCCCTTAAACACGATAATATACTTTTCGGAAAACGCAACCAGTCCGAAAATTATACACAACAGGTTGTCTGGAATATACTTGTATGAAAATAAGTAAGGAGGTCCGAAACGAAAAACACACATTTGACAAGGTCTAGAGCACCTCCTGTTATGGGCGGAGCAATACCTTAAATACATTAAAAAAGACATGACGTGACTAGCAAAAAAAATCACTTCTACACAACCAAGAAAAAAAAAACATCAAAACCCCGAAGAAAAAGAAAAGTATGGAATTATGTAGCCCATGAGATGATCATACGCTGATACTAACTAGCAAGAAGAAGTGCTTGTCGAAATATAATCAGAACAGAATAATATGGCCTTATTAAGAAATGTTCGATAAAAACGCGAATATTCGTGCAAGGCGTTTTGTTCGACTCGCGAAAATGACCTTGTCTCCTTCTAAGTACGCGCCTTGGGGGTGGCTTAGTGATGCAGTTTTAGGTCCTGAAACGTACGTATGCAAAGCGTGCCGGAATTGGCCGCCTTGATTTGAAATCTTAAGATCATATATAGTCGAGTGGCAGTCCCTCCCCCCCCCAATCTCTCTTTAGTTCCCTTAGTATCGGCAACAATCCAGAAAAAAAATTTCATTCCCCCAAACACACACTCATATTCATACCCTTCATTCCAGAGCTGGTACTCTTGTAATTCACTTCTCCAGCACCTGCTTAAAAACGTTTGAAACCCAAAAACAATAACCATCCACACACTACTGGATTTTCCTACCTACTTGTCAAAGCACAAAGAATCGATATAGATTACTAGAAACACACTTGAAATGAAATTGCTTTCCATTATCATCATGTTGCAGGTTGCCTTCTGTACACCAATTCCTGCGAATCTTAAACTTAAGGCCACGGAGCCCCGCTCTTTAAGCATAAAACCGCTTGACCATATAGAAGCTCGTGATGGTGAGCATATATACGGCAGTAGAGTGATTGACCACATCAGTTTTGACTCCGTCGAGAGAAAAGCAGAGCCTATTGGTCTCTGATTTGGGAAATTCTGGGATTATTATAGATGGCTTATCGAAATAAAGAACTACATTACTACATGCACTGTTTGCGAGGACGCGAATTTTCTAGGTTGACTGTATTCAAACCTAGAGGTAAAGCCAAAAGCAGCCTCTCCAAATTGCGAGAGCTGGAACGCCATCTTTGCCGCACTAAAAGCTGACGTGTACAAAACTGGGAGTACTGGCCCAGAAGTATAGGGTGAATAAAATCAGGGATTTCATTTCGTAAACGAAATTGTTCAATCACAATTTTTTTTTTTTTGATTTTTTTTTTTTGATTTGAGCAAATGGGGTTGTGGGGAGCATGATATCCTTGCCAGTGCTCAACGTAACCAGTGGCAATACCTTTCCCGACATCCGCGGGATCCTGCATGCAAACGTTCGGCTATCCGCTCGCCCCGACTTGCCATTCCAGCCCAACTTGCTCACGCGCGCAACCGGGCATACTCAAAATGTCGTATTCGAGAAATGAGTGCTCGGAGTCTAGGAAAACCTCCCTTGAATACCAAAAAAAAAAAAGACTTCGCCACGATTGTCACCATAATCCAATGTAAATTATCACTGGTAGTGGCCTCCGATAGATCCCAGCATAATTCCAACTGTTCGTAGTATAATGAACGAGACCGCAATTCGCACGCCGCGCTTTATTTCGGTATGATTCAGTAGTAAGTACCACCTGATCGGCTATGCGCCGCACAGGAGCACCCTCTAATTTGGGCCCACACCCCCACTTTGCTCCCCACTCTTGCCCGCCAACACCTCTTTTACTTTTCTTATAAACTGTTCATACCCATCAACTACAGATATCATTGTTAAATTCGACTAGCTTCTTCAATAATATTTCAGCGTTCTGCTTGTTTACCCGCTTATAAATCACGTCTCCGTGCCCCGATTATCATCACCTGTTGCCACAATTATAACACCCTGGCTTCGCCGGTAACAAAAAGAAACAAACCACATAAATATCATTTGTATCCACACGAAAGCACACACGAGCATTCACTCTACCCGAGCACCCGCGCCGCTTTATTATTTCAGCAAAGTACTCATATAACACAATACGTCACATTACGTTGTTGAACCGCATCCTCTTTCCCATAGCCTAAAAACCCGCCCGCTTAATAATAAAAGATATGAAAGTGACCTTCAGATTATCAACTGAGTCCTCTTTCTCGGTCACAATTCCCCATAACTCTACCGTGGAAGATTTACGCAACGCCGCCAGAGTGGGATGCCCATCCTCGGCAAAGTTACCGTCAGATTTCAAGCTTATTTACAACGGAGTCAAGCTTGCTCCATATTACAAGAATCTAGAAGCACTCAACGTCTACCCCGAGGATGACAGTATCACTGTAATTCTTATGAGTGAAGGCTCTGATACGCCGATATCGTCTCCACAGTTGTTGCCAGTGGAAAAGGTGGATGTTGCTCCAAGAAAGAAGGCCAAGAAAAACAAGTGTTCCTTTAAATCATGTTCTGCGTCGCCACTTCGGATGGTGGGTGACTGCGGTCAATGTAATGGAAAGTTCTGTGCAAAGCACCGCTTGTTGGAAGACCACATGTGCTCTGGGTTGCAGTTTTGTAAGGATAATGCTCATGAAAGAAACGCTATAAAGCTACAGAGTGAGAGTACTATTGTTTCACGTGTTTGATGCGAACTCTAGGTGCTAATAGAAACCCCAGAGTCACCTTTTTTTAGAGTCTTTGTTCTTAGATCCGTCATATTGTGGCAATATTGATATCGATATTATTAAATGGCACTTCTGTTGTTGTTGATATTGTTGTTTTTTTTTGCTTTTTTTTTTTTGGAAACCTTATCTAACTCTAAATTTACGATACATTTTCCTTCTTAGTTTGTCAAACATGGTCTGATGTTGTGCTCGTTTCTTCTGAGGAGCCTCCAAAAAAAAAAAGAGAACATGGTCATCTTAAGCCTGTGTCAAGTTTTCAAGAATCTTCTCATATCTTCCGCTTGTAGCGTTATTAGCGCGAATTAAAATCTTCTCCGCGTCCTTGTAAATTGTTTCTTGCTCGTCACTTTCAAATTCGTACATGTTGCCTAATGAGATCATGGCCTCGGCAACAGCGGCCCATGAGTCTGGCTCTTCCTCGTCTTGGGCAACTTTCAAATATTCTAACGCTTTGAGGAGCAAGTCTTGTCCTATTTTTGCTGCCTCTTCCTTCGTCATTCCGTTCAAACTG
Source organism: Metschnikowia krissii (assembly GCA_030561945.1). NCBI lineage: Eukaryota > Fungi > Ascomycota > Pichiomycetes > Serinales > Metschnikowiaceae > Metschnikowia > Metschnikowia krissii. The sequence goes on along the minus strand of JAKTYP010000016.1, from coordinate 34,865 downwards.
GTCTTTCCTTTACTGTAGTACGTCAATGTCGTAAAAATATTAGACGGCTCTTCGGCTTCGAGCAACAAAGACTGACCGAGTCTTTTGTTTAACTCCCTGCGTAGAACTAGGTTAGCATCATTGTTGTTGTCTTCGGAGACATTCTCCAATTGTATCTTTTTGTTGAGATTATCGAGGAAGCGTTGCGTATGTTCTCTCCACCACAAGTTGTATTTATCTGTTTCGCCAATCTTGTATAATGGATGTTTGGAACTGAGAACAACATTTGTTTCATCCTCGTCCTCGTCATCGCTATCTTTTCCCTCAGGAGATTCTCTTCCGAAATTATCAATCATGTCTAGCAAATCGTCAAGTGCCTGCAAGAAATCTGAGTTTTCCAAGTTGTAATACTTGTATGCTTTCTTTTCTTCAGAGAGATTTTCTGCCTTCTCCCAAATAGCAAGGCATTCGTCAAGGAGAGATACAACGTCTGGGTGTTCTGCAGTAACTTTGCTATTCACAGTCAAAGTTCTGATAGAGGTTAAGGGAATTTCGTTGATAAGAATACGGGCCTCGGCAAAAAGCAACGAGATAGAATCAGGAAACTTTTGTTTTCCGACACTGATTCTATCTTTGGCTTCCACAAAAAACTCCGCAACTTTGGCAGGCTCCTCCGTATAGAAAAACGCTAAAGAAGACAAAGCCAAACCGTATATTCCGTAAAACTCCCCTGTAAGTTCAATATTCTCGTTGTCATCAGCATCTTCAATGACCGGGACGCCCTGTTCATTCTGTTGATCGCCACCTTCGTATATGGTCTGAATATACGACTTTTTCAAGATCCGGTCACACTCGTGGATAATTCCATTAACTTTGAGCTCGTTTCTATCGCTTGTTTTGATAAAATCTTTCCACAAGGCACGAAGCTGAGCCATCGCATCGTCTGCATTCACCTCCTCACCCAATTCTACAGTGAGTTCAGTTTCTTGAGCAGATGCTTCGTCATTCGATTGTGTGGTGACTTCAGACAGAATTTTCTGTTTCTTCTTTGTCGCTGCTGCTTTTCCAAGCCCAAGATGTCTTTTTACAGACATGGTCAAATAAATATATATTTATATATATATACATATATGCTGCGTGATTGTCCCAATGGTGATTCTCAATTTTAGAAAAATCACCAGTACATGTCACGTGCATACTCAACTACTTCAACTTAGCACGTGACTCCGAAGATGATCGAATCGCATTCATTTGTATAATTTCAAATCAAATTGTACATATTGCTCGATATATATTTACGTTCTTTCACCAAACCAACCAAATCAAACAGCAGTAGCACTATTTAATCCGTCTCGTGATTATTTTTGCTAGTCTCATTGTTGCGATATGATGCGAGGTGCCCGAAACATACATTGGACATGAATACGATAAGGATTATGCATATTCCTTAAAGGTGCCTCTCATAATTGAAGTTGTTGATTATTCATCTGAGGCCATTTCATGATTTGAGCTTTGGACAATTCTCGTCGCGACAAATCACTTTGGGCTTGCACACAGATTTTTGTATCGCGACACTATTATATCTGTATGTAGTATACACCACCTTCGAAGGCATCAGGTCACGTGCTGTAATGTAATCTAATGACATGCAAGGTTTGTGTTAAATTTCCACTTGGGCCCGCCATATCCGGACAACTCTGCCCAAAGAACTCTTCATTATTTGCAATGAACTTACTCGCAGCCCTTCATTGCTCCGACGAGGTGCACCTAGTTGTAGGTGGAAATTCTAATATTGCGGCTTTGAGAGTCAATTCTATATTGGCGTCCGGTGCCAACCCAATCTTGGTTCAGAACACGCCCATCGAATCACTACCTGTATCCCTACAGGATCTTATTTTATCAAAGAAGGTCAGATTGATACAAAGCGAATTTGAATCTGGTCTACTTAGTACTTTGGGTAGAGCTGAAGTTGAAAATATCGTTGATAAGGTATTCGTGGCGTTGGACCTCAATGCAGTTGATACAAAAAAAAGCATTTATGAGCAGTGCCGTCGTCTACGAATTCCAATCAATGTTTCTGACTCTCCTGAACTTTGCACATTCACTTTGCTCTCCACGCATACTGACGGAGGATTCCAAATTGGTGTAACAACATCTGGGAAAGGTTGCAAGCTTGCATCTCGAATCAAAAGGGAGCTTGTATCTAAGCTCCCCTCAAATATGGGTGAAATCTGCGAAAGTGTAGGAAATCTTCGTAAGAAGCTCCAAGAATACGACTCCACTGAAATCGGTAGTCATGACGAAGATGCCGTGACGACCTCTAAGCTCAATGAACTCGTGAAAGAATTTAACATGACTCTTGAGCAAAAGGCTGCACAACGAGCCAGGTTTCTTTCACAGATTGTCGAATATTATCCTCTTGAAAGACTTGCTCAAATTACTATGGAAACTCTTACAACTGAGTATGCAGCTCCGGGTCCCAATCAAAAATTAAAAGAGCACGATCCGACGGAAAATATGAAATCTGGTTCTATATCTCTCGTGGGATCAGGGCCAGGTTCGGTTTCTATGCTCACTATAGGTGCCCTTCAGGAAATAAATTCTGCCGATTTAATCCTAGCGGACAAGCTCGTGCCCCAACAAGTTTTGGACTTGATCCCGCGGAAAAGAACAAAGCTATTTATTGCAAGAAAATTCCCAGGAAACGCGGAAAAAGCGCAACAAGAACTTCTTGCCATGGGCCTAGAGGGATTGCAACGAGGTGAGAAAGTTGTTCGTCTCAAGCAAGGTGACCCATACATTTTTGGCAGAGGCGGGGAAGAATATCTCTTTTTTAGCTCACACGGATTCACGCCTAAAGTCTTGCCAGGAATTACATCTGCTCTTGCTGCTCCCGTCTACTCAAATATTCCTGCCACCCACCGTGATGTTGCAGATCAGGTTCTTATTTGCACAGGAACTGGTCGCCGTGGCGCCTTGCCAAATCTTCCGGAGTTTGTTGAATCCCGAACAACTGTATTTTTGATGGCATTGCATAGAATTATGGACTTAATTCCGCATCTTATACAAGAAAAAAAGTGGGTCGCAAATCTCCCCGTAGCCATTGTTGAAAGAGCATCATGTCCTGACCAAAGAATCATTCGCACAACCTTGGCTAAAGCTCCAGCTGCTGTCGAGACACTTGGGTCTAGGCCTCCGGGTCTTTTTATTGCCGGCAATGCGTGTGGAGTGTTAGCCCCACTACTGGATAATGACTGGATTGTGGAAGAAGGGCATTCAATGAATGAAATGAGTGGTGTTCTAGAGAGGCTAGCGGCTTCTGTTTGAACATTTCACACAGATACTGCTTTTTTAACAAATATATATATATGATATTTAATTACATTGTTATAGAAAAATAAAAAACTGTTTATTGGTATCTCATATGTACTAAGGGTTAAATATTGCAAAATGTTTAACTTACATTAAAAGAGAGAAGTGATCACAATAATAGACTTAAAATAGATAATTTGAGTTTTTTTTGAAATACTTTGGTAATAGGGGGTTTTTATTAATTGAATTGTTTTAAGAAAAATGATAAAATGTACAATTTAACATTTTTTTCCTGTAATGGTTTTTATTCAAGTAAGGCCTTTTAACGCGTTTGGAGCTTTGATCGAGCCTGTTATATGTATTATATGCAGACCGATAACGCGCAATACCTTATATGAATGGGAACTGACCAACCATCGTAATCCTTCGCAACGATATAACAATGTTCTGTCACTACACACGATTTGTTCCTCGTGTTTTGATACAAAATAAGCAATGGTCAACTGTAAGACTGCTAACCAAACAGTCATCAAAAGCATTCGTATTTGACATCGACGGGGTGCTTCTTCGTGGGAACAAGCCTATTCCTCAAGCACACCAAGCACTCTCGTTGTTAAATGAGGAAAAAGTGCCGTTCATTCTTCTAACGAACGGCGGTGGAGTTTCAGAAGAGGCACGTGTATCACTCCTCTCCGAAAAACTTGGGATTGAAATTTCTCCGCTACAAATTGTCCAGAGCCACACGCCAATGCGGGCTTGGGCCCATAGCGGGAGATTTGATCGCGTTTTGGTGGTGGGAGGTCTACAAGACAAGGCCCGCCATGCTGCCATCAACTATGGCTTCAAAGATGTAGTGATTCCAATGGATATTGTCCGGCAAGATCCGTCGGTGGCGCCCCATCATCAGTATTCTGAGTATGCATTGGCCGAAAATGCTAGGGATGTGGACTTGTCGAAAAAATTCGACGTAATTCTCGTCTTTAACGATCCTCGTGATATGGGAACTGACATTCAGATTGTCTCTGATCTTCTTAATTCAGAAGGAGGGATTATGGGCACGCTTAGAGATCCACCTAACACTTCCAAGTCCCGCCCCGCGATTCCAATTGTCTTCAGCAATAACGATTTTTTATGGGCAAATGACTATAACTTGCCTAGATTTGGACAAGGTGCTTTTCGCATGATGGTGGAGCGTCTTTATGCGGAAAAGAATCATCTTCTGCGCTCTGAAGCTCTCGAACTGACAATCTTGGGCAAACCATTTAAGGTACAATACGACTATGCTCATTGGGTATTGATTGAGTGGAATAAAATACTCCATGGTCACAAAAAACATACATTTATGCCACAGCTAGATAAGGCACCCACAGGGCTGCCATTTCAAAAGATTTATATGGTTGGTGATAATCCCGAATCGGACATCCATGGAGCTAATACCAACGGCTGGGAATCCATTCTTTTGCGAACCGGTGTTTACAAAGATGCAGATTGGGATCGAACTGTTCACCGGCCAAGCGTGGGTGTTTTTGATAATGTTCTCGATTCCGTAATCAAAGTTTTAGATACATAGAAGCGAATTCCGCTGCACGGTTATATCTGAATATTTCATTACTGCATTCCAAAGCTCCTAATTCAATATTTAAACTGAAATAAATGTTTCCCCAAGTGCAAATCAAGTACAAACATTCTCAGCCAGACTGTAGCCATGAGACAGCATTGCTCGCATATACCCCCAACATACACTTTTAGCCGAGTAATTCTGAAGTGGGCTACTAAAATTCGATCTAAAAAGAGTGTTTCAAAAATTGATTTCTACAAGAGTGGTTGAATATTTAGTTCTATTAATGCAAGGAGTATGTGAAGATGGTGGAATAAGTGTCCATAATAACGAGAAGCTGTGCTACTTCAATTCAGGGTCAGAAAGATTAGCCTGTTCAGTCACATATCTGTCTGAACCAAGCTTCGTTGAATCGATTTCACCGTGGTATTTTTCACAGATTTCCTCCAAAGTCATTCTCTTGGTCTCTGGAATTAATAATGTAGAGAAAATACCAAGCAACATAAAAAGGGCAAAGATTTCCATGACGTGTGGCAAGAAACAAGAATTATTTGTTGCACAACCGTGATTAATCAAAGTACCGATACAAGTCTGGGCAACTATGGCGCCGATCTTTCCCAGAGCAGCAGACATACCGTGTGCAGTTGATCTGTATCTGGTGGGGAAAATTTCACCTGGAATGATAAAAGTGGTGGTGTTTGGACCAAAGTTTTGGAAAAATTGGGCGAGAACGTAAATTGCCAACTTTCCATTGGACGAAATACTGTCGTAAGCAAACCCAAGCACACAGAACAAAGCAGTGAGAATAACAAAGCCAAAAAATTGGATTGGCTTTCTACCAATAGTGTCAACGGTTGCGGCAGTGACCCAATAACCAGGCAAAGATCCAGCACAAATTAAGATCAAGTTTCCAACAGCGGTGTTATACAACGACTGGTAGACATTATCAGAAGATGCGTACCCAATTGTTTTCAAAATCACAGCCGTGTTTAATCCCAAGCCATAGTATGCAACATCCAACAAAAACCAAGACGAGGCAGTACCTAACAATATCTTACCGTATTTCCATTGCCCGAAGTGATGTAAGAAGTCTTTAACTGAAGCAGGTGGTGGTGCAACATTTTGAGCCTCAGTGTCTATGATTGCTTCGGCATCAGCAACTTTTTCCAAATCAATATGCTCATTGATATCCAAAGAGTAACGTGGGGACTCCGCAATGGTCAATCTGTAATACAACGCAATACAACCAGGAACACAGCCAAAACCAACTAAAATTCTCCACATCTGGTCACACGCTTTAACACACGAACCAACACATTCGGATGCATCGTTAGCAAATTCCAAGTCGGACTTGTAGGCAGAAACAATGACAACTGCAACAATACCCGCTAGCAACTGACCTAGACCTTGGTTGGAGAATACAGCAGCCATAATAGCTCCTCTCCATTTGGTAGTCGAAAATTCCGAGGAGATGATAGAAGACAAAGGATAGTCACCGCCAATACCAATACCCATAACAATTCTTAAGCAGGAAAATATAGCCGCAAAATTGATGGCAGGTGACTCACCGAGTACACATTGGAAAATTGTAGCAGCAATCATGACAATCAACTCCAAACCATATATTTTCTTACGACCGACTAAGTCGGCCAAAAATCCAAATCCTAATTGACCAATGACAGTTCCAACAGATGTAGAGACCTTTATCAAGGTGTTGGTAGAGTCAGGGATGGTTCCGTTCCAGAACACATAAGCCAACATGGAAGTACCCAAATTAATGGCAAAAATATCATAAGAGTCTGTCATGAAACCAACACCAGCGATCATGATCATTTTTGCTTGGGTCCAGCCAAAGCCTGCATTATCAATCTCTTCCAACGCCAATCTTCTTCTTTCTAAGGGATCTTCGATATGAGCGAACTGTTCGATATAGTCCTTAAAGGCAGTCTTTCCACCAGAGGTGTTTGGATTTTTGGTGTGCTGAATTTCAGACATTACTTCTATTTTCACTTTAGGAAGATTGATATGTAACTGATGAATTTCAAATTCTGATGAGAAGACACCAACCGGGAGAAAAAAACACCTTATTATATACTGCAAGCCTAATTAATTACCTGGTAAAATTACATGCACGACATACTTAATTGCACCTAACACGATGAGCGATGCGGACGGAAAAAAAAGAAATTGAATCAATTTTTTTAGTAAATTCATTGGATTTGTCCCTGATCTTCCCTTTAAGAGACCTTTCGTGGGAATTGTGTCAAATTTAGGCTTCGGGATTCGAATCCTCATGATTCAACACACTTACGAGTACACGTGCTTAAAAATCGAGATAAAAGATACATTACGATGCAACCTGACTCGCGAGAGGCTGTTGACATTCCAGAACGCCTGGAAGCTGTCAACTTTGGCGTTGAGTCGACATAAGTATAAATATTTCTAGGCTCTATGTCAAAATTCCTTGGTTTTTGGAGAATTATCTTGCTATGAATTTACTACTAAAATAGATAGTGATGGTGTGACCAATTACCCGAAATTAAAGCTTGGCATCAGACACGTGGTTCCAACGGTGTATTTGATATACAGTATGCCGGGGCGCATTTAATATTTCTCGCGCACCCCACGTGTGCCCCTCCATAATTAAAAGTGAAATCGGTATATACTATATGCAACACCTAATTACAAACCATGATATGTTTTACTAAGAGTTTGTCCCACTTATCTAGCCGCCTATGCTATTTCTTTCTTTTTCAAAAAGAAGAAATTTTTCTTTCAACAGTGCAAGTTCCCTTTCTTGTGCTTTGATCTTCAAGTCTTTCTCATTATTCTCCTGAAATAAGAACTCCATTTTGCCTTTATACTGACTAATCATATTCTGAAAGTTGAAATTTTCATCGTTATACCTCTTTAATTGTACCACTTTGTTTTCTTGGTCGTACTTGAGGGTTAGAATTTGTTTTTGTAGAATTTGCTCTCTCAGATCACCCTCCGAGAGTTGTTGTCTCAAATTATCAACCTCTTCATGAAGTTTACTTAGATTGCTTTCCAAGTATCTGAGCTGCTCATTGGAGTAGAGTTTGGCTTCCAACTCTCCAATTTTTGTTCGGAATTCCAAATTAACAGTTTTCAAGCTCTCATTTTCTTGTACAATCACCAAATTTTCGGTCCGGGCTTCTTTGTAAGATTTATCATTCTTGTCGAATCTCTGGCGAAGATCGGATAGCTCCTGTTCAGTTTGTTTCTTGTGATCGTCAACATTACTGACATGCTCTTCAAGTAACTGGAGATCTTGCTTGGCGGTTTCAAGACTATGCGACAATTTTGCGATGTTTTCTTGTAGAGATTGATTTTCTTGCTCGAGATTTTGTTTTGCCAAACTCAAAGCCTCCAATTGACAACCATTGTCTTCGATGATTTTCCGAAGTGAGTCGATTTGTTTGTTGTTTTGCTCAATCTTTCGTTCATAAGAATGTTTTTCGTTTTGTAGTTGCAGTAACTCTGTTTTGATTTTATCGTTCAGTTGCATCAAAAGCTCATTTTCGTCAGTCACCTCTTTATTTTCAAACAAAACTTCATCTCTCACTCTCAGAAGCTCATCATTCTCAATTTTGAGACGCTTATTTTCTTTGATGAGTTCGGTTTCTTTCTCGAGTTTAAATTTGATGTCCTCTCTTAAAGATTTAATCTCTTCTTTGTGCAGCTCGATGGCATTTTTTCGTTCACCATACGTGTCATCTAAATATTGCATCTTTTGTTGTAACGCTTCAATCTGGTTCTTCAATCTCATTCCTCCGTTAATCTCTTCTTTTAGTTTCATTTCCACTTCGTTGTTGTCTTGTCTCAATGTTTTTATAATTCGGTCACTTGCTTTGATCTCTTCTTTAACAAGTTTTAATTCATTGTTTTTCTCCTCTAGTTCAGAACGAGCTAAATTTTCATGCCTCTTGCTTATTTGCACAGCAGACTCTGCAAGTTCAAGTTTTTCATAGTATTCATCGCTCCTCTTTCGATATTTTTCAAGATTCTGTTTAATTTCATCGTATTTCTTGCTGAGCGTATGATTATCGATTTTTAATTTGGCCAACTGTTCTTCATAATCACGAACAGAAGATTTCAAACTGCTCCTCTTTATCTCGTAGATTTCATCCTCGCTTTCTCTCAATAAAGACTTCAATCTTAATATTTCACTTTTCGACTTGCTTAATTCACCTCTGGTCGACTTCAATGTCATATTAATATCATTGTATATCTTCCCAAAATCCAACGAAGATTGAGGGTGTATAGATCCCAAGCTGTTGCTTCGTGACATATCACGCCTCACATCCTCAGGAGAACAGTGCAGAGATTCGCTTATTATTGAAATGATCTTTTTTTCGAGTTCTTCAACTCTACTTTGCGCATCTTTGAACTTTGTTTCATAGTCAGTGAATGTGTCTATGCCTCTTGTGGCTTGTAATCGATTAAGCTTTCTTTGGAGTTCAATGGCATAATTTTCAGCTCGTAATGCATTTGCTTCCTCTTGTTTGAGCCGAATTTTCAATTCTTTTATCTCGGAAACATCTCTTGATTCACTTATTTGACTTAAGCGAAGATCATCGTTAATGGCAAGAGATCTCCGTGCCTCGCTTCGCTTCAGTGGACTTTCAAAACAAGCATTCACTTTCTGACGGAGCATGCGCACTTCTTCCGAGAGCTTTTGATTTTCAAATTTTTCATTGCGCACAATAGCACTCTGTTCATTGAGTTTTGCCTTAAGACTAACATAATCATTCATAATTTCTGGGTCTATTGTTGTACGTTTAGAAGAGTCTTTCTCAGCAACCTCAAGCTTGCTTTGTAATTCTTTTATATGAAAGCGGAGAGAGTTTATCTCATCGGAAAATTCATTGTTCCTTTGTGTAAGAATTTGTGATTCAGTTTTCAAAGTCTCAAAATCAACGAGTGCTGATTTATGAGTCTCAAGCTGAGAAAAAAGCTCATCTTTTGATGCTTGGAGCTCTTCAATTCGCTGCAAGTTATTTTGATTTTGTTGCTTTAAGTTTGTCATCGTGTGGTCATTATTCTTTACTTTTTGAGAGATATCGGTTAGTTCGATTTCTAATCGCTTCTTGGATGATATTTCAGAGTCTAATTTTTTTTGCTTTTCCTGACAGTCGAGCTCCAACAGATTCACCCGCTCTGTCGTAGACTTAAGCTGGTCTCTAAGATTCTCAATTTCTTTTTCTTTCTGGATCAAAAATGTAGAGTTCTGTTCTTTGAATTTTTGGCTCTCTGTAGCAAGCGACTTTTCAAAATTTGACTTTTCATCTGTAAGAAGGCTGATTTCGCGACGAAAAGCATATTTTTCTTCTTCAAGTTCTTGGTTTTTCTTAATAAATTCTTCTTCCTTTTCCAGATGCATTTTCGCCAGTTTTTCACGTTCCGCGGTAACTGTTTGAAGAAGACTTTCTAGTTCAGCTATTTTCGCATCATTTTCTTTGGAAAAGAGACAGGACTTTTTGAGATCCTCGTTTTGTTTTTCAAGTTCTGCATTATTAGATTGCAATGTCTCGATAAGCTCATTGTTTGATTGACATTTCTGCTCAAGGATCTTGACCACAGATATCGCATTTTGATATTCTGTCATAGCCGAATTGTGTTCTTTTGCTTCGGCCTCTAATTTTTTCACAGATTCACGTTCACGATCACACTCTTTCTGAAGATTAATAACTTGTTCTTTCATCTTGGTTATTAATGTTTGCAGCTTTTCAAGTTGGTCAATGAGTTCGAGCTTATCTTTCGCCAATGTTGCACTCACAGCCTGAACTTCAGACAACTGTCTCGAGGAGTCTTCTAATTTAAGAGTTCTGGATTTCTCTTCTCTCTCAAGTATTTTCAATCTTTCCAATTTCTCAGCTGCAGTATTGGTTGACTCAAGAATTCCTTCATTCAAAGCATCAATTTTTTCTTTGAGGGATGTATTTTCGACTTCCAAAATACTTTTCGATGTTTCTGTGTCTCTTAATTTGGCATTAATTTTTTTGAGTGTTTCGTTCATTTCCCTACTGTCCAACTCTTTAACAGAATCCTCTAACAAGGGTTTTAACCTGATAAAGAGTTTGAGCCAAGGACTTCCAGAGTCATTAACAAGTAAATCAAGTTTTTGAAAATTTTTCGCTACAACCTGAGATGCCTGAATAATCGTAATCTGCTTCTCAATTTTGGTTCTGGCTAGCTGACCACGCGTAACGCTTTGAAAATTTGTAAGATATCGCTTTATCCGGACATCGCGTAGCTCTTCTAGCTGACCCAAAATTCCATTCTTGAAAAACAACTTAGTGATACCTATTTTGAATAATTCAACATCCAAAGAAATTTCTTTAAGCACAAGTTCGCAGTTAACTTTCAAGTTTTTTGTGAAAACCGCGTCATTGCATAGAATTGAGTACCTCTCAAAAAATTCTTCAAAAGTCATTTTATTTGGGAAGCCAGCCCTAGCGATTCTGATTCCCTCTAAGACACCATTGCAACGAAGCTGATGAAGTACGAGTTCTTTATCAAACTTGTTTGATTTTTTCTTCAAATTTGGTAGAATGCATCTCACAAAGTGTGGTTCAGTTCGTCCGAGCTGATACATGAGATTTGAAAGTTGCTCTTTATGTTTTTGAGTAACTGTCTTGGACTTAAGTGATTTGGCCTTGCTATTAAGAGTCGCGTTATGATCCATTGGAGATTCGAATAAATTTTTGATGAAATTGTTTGTAGATCTGGGCATAAGATTTAAAACGTTTTCACTGACTGGATCTTTATTTTTTTCGAGCCAATCTTGGATATTGTATTCGACTGGACCCGCATAGTGGTCAATAATGAAACCTGATCTAACCCTGTTTGGACGAAATTGTTTTGTTTCACCTTTACCCCATGTCTCGAGCAATTTATTCATGAAAGTGTCTTCTGAAGCTTTAGGCAAAACACACTGTTCATTGAGTATTTCTAAAATTCCCATCGGATTTTTTGTTTCTATCAAATCAATTGTAGGCTGAAGGTCTAGTCCGAAGTCAATGTATTCCCACTGAATATCTTCACGGAGATACTCACTTTGTTCAAGAATAAATGAATGATGATTGAAAAATTGCTGTAATTTCTCATTGGTATAATTAATACAAAGCTGCTCGAACGAATTAATTTCAAAAATTTCAAAACCGGCGATATCCAAAACGCCAATGAAATGATCATCAGAAACATCATCAGCCATGAGGGAAAGATCAATGCGACTGATAATGAATTGAAATAATTTTTCGTATAAATGCTTTGCGAACGCATCAATAGTACTTTTGACTTCTGATGCAGTTTGCAGCTTAAGCATATACTCTCTTCCAGCTTTTACCTTTGGCCTTAGTAAATTTTGCGATAATTCGTCTTCTTCAACTCCTAGTAAAAAAGATATTGTGTCCATTCTTGTATTCTTGGCGAAACTTGCCTGATCAGACTTCCAAGATACAAAATCAACATTTCCCAAGTGCAAAATGACTGCTAAACTGGAGAAAATATTTTCGACTTCTTTATCTGAGAATCCCATCACTCTAAATGACTCGTTTAAGTGGCGAAATTCTTGAGCATCGTCTATTTGCGGAATGCTACCAGCCGAGGAGCTAAGATACTTGTACTCATGGTAATCATTCAGAAGTGAGTATTTGGAATTAAGCGTATCTGCTGATTCACCTTGGAGCATTTGATAAAAAACATGGTAGTTTCTTTCCGCTTTCAGCTGATGAGATACTCTGGACTTTTCAAGTAAATAGTAATCAATAGTTGCACCGCTAATGAAACCTCGTGAATCAAAATAGATTTTTATGAACTTACCAAAGCGAGATGAATTGTTGTTTTTTATTGTTTTAGCATTTCCAAAGCTTTCCAAGATGGGGTTAGCACGTAATATTTTTTCGTGAATGTCATCCTTCATTTCGGCACGGGTCGCAATTTCATCAAAAGCAGAAATCTGGGAAAGATATTGAATGATTTTTTTAGTATTCTCAGTCTTTCCGGCACCACTTTCTCCAGTGACCAATATAGATTGATTTTTGTGATTTGCAACTAAGTTTCTGTGTGAATTCTCTGCAATGGCGAAGATGTGTGGGGGCAATCTTTCGTCAGTTTTCAGAATCAGATCATGAAACCTCTTTAACAATTGATTCTCGTAGATCGGAAGTTTTTTGTATGGGTTTATGGCAACTAAAAAGAGTCCCAGATATGTGTAGATCAAGTCGTCATTATAGCGAAGAAACAAGTTATAGATAACAGAGGGTTCGTTCAAATGAGTAAGCTCAGCCATATCATCACATTTGTTAAATTTCACAGGATTACAATTTTCGACAAGTTTTTGATCTATTTCCTTCGTGACTTCTTGTACGCCCGTTTTTATGGTAACTTGAACAGAGCCATTGGGTAAGTATTCTGTGATTGAGCCTCGGACAAAGAGCTCGTCTTTATCTGGCACCCAAACATAATTTTTAGATGTCAAATCTTCTTCAGCCATTCTTTTGTAGTCACCAAGAATCTGGATTCAAAGCAATGATTTGCAGTCGGAAACAATGATGTGAAGTGTAAATTTTGTCCGGTTTTTCAACTTCTTTTGTTCCTCGAAAACGACATGGTATACCTGTTCATCACGTGACTGTGTTGCAAGCCCAATGCAATTCTTCGACAGATTGTCTGTTTGGTTTGTTTTGATCTCATATAGTCTATATGCAGTATTATGTACAAATGTGATCAATTCTGCTTGAGGTGTGAACGCGTATAGTTGCGTTCGTAGGTTTACTTCAAATAGATAAGCTAATCTTATTGATAAAAAAGGCATAATTTGAGCAATCAAAGCAATACGTCTATTTGTTACAAATCTGAATCTGTTTAGGGTCTGAATCGTGCGATAGATGTAAACTACACCTTCAGCATCATTGACGTCACTACGATATACAGTAATTATTAATTATTCCAGTCCTCGATATTTTTAGTATACGCTCGATGAAATTAAAAAAATTTAAGGCCAAAGATGATGCTTCGGTATAATTTGAAAGAAAGCATTAGTTTTTCTGAAATAAAGTATTCTGTCAGAATCTATACCCGCAACTTCGACGCAATTGGCAGGTTCCATCTCAGATCATTGTCGGGTATGGGAGAATATGCAGCAAATGACAAAGAGTTTGATTGAATTATGGGGGTGTGATATGCAGAGGATCCGTGTTGCGAGAAAATCAGTGATTGAGTAGCCAGGGGTGGTGTTGATGGCATGATCTCTGGTCTTGATACAGGGACTCTCAATCCCTTTTCTTCTGCAAAGCCAAGTTGTAGAATGACATCAGATGCATGTGTCAATTGGGAGGAGAGCGGTATTGAAGTTGAGTCTGAAATAACCGATTCGCCATGTTCTTGTATTGTCTGCAAAGTTACAGCGTGTCGGTTAGAAAAATTGTGCACGACTGGAATGACCCCCAACTCCTCAAACTTTCTTTGTACAACCTCAGATAATTTTGTTGTTTGCATAACCAATACGATGGATATCCTTCTCACCATATCCAATGCTTGCTCGTCAAATCCCAGAAGAAATGGACCATGGACAATAGGGGCTTCGTTTTCGTCATCTGGACCAGCCAGAAAACGCGCTGAATCGACATTCTTTTTACTCAACAGGTCGACAAGAGCATTCAAGTATATTGCAGCCGTTGGAATACCCAACATCGAACACGCTAATAAGTTTGCAGCTACTGCAACTAGAGAGGGTGGCATGGTTAAAAAGAATCGGTCGTACAACGAAAGCTCGCAAAAAAATCTCCCCACTGCTGTTACTGCAGACACCTTCAGGACTAATGTCTGACTTTGGGAGTTGGGTAAACGATTGTATTTGCAAGGAGTGACGTTCAGTGAGACACCAGCCTCGGAAATGGCTAATCGAAGGCAATCTTCAAGCAGCGGATGGCTCAACAGCCATTCTAGTGTTGAAAGGATATGCATCTCCATTTGAACAAACATCTCCTCGTCGTAAGCCTGACGACACATGATGGCCAATTCTCTCAATGTGGGCACTCGCAGTTTTTTATCCTCATACTTCCCGGCAATCCAGAGAGCGGTGCAGCCAACAAGTTGATAATGACGCTTGAAAACAATGCGTTTAGCACAATAACGGTCGATAATGTTGACACAAAGAAATAATGTGGACGGTTGTAAACGGAATGAAGAATGAAGCTCTATCAAGAAGTCCAAAAGATAGGGCCGCATGTACCACTGTACCTCAGGTTGGATGTCAATCATTTGTGGATTTACTCTCAGTTGCGATTCTAACATCGATAGCCATTGTTTGACGTCTGAGGTGTATTCAGCAGTGAGTTTCATATTTGCCTGAGATTCTAACATTTCAAGAACGTATGGATAGCTTCTCGCCTTGGGCTGAGGGGGTCCGAAACGCCTGGGTGACATTTTTTTTTTATTTGTGGTTGTTTGTTCGTTATGCTAGATATAGGGAATTTTGCCGAAAGATATCGGGGAAAAAAATATTAGTGGGACTTAATAGTGGGACTTATTAGTGGCGTGTCTCTTAGCTTGAGACTTTAAAGGTTTGTAAAAGCAGGATTGATGGTGAGCTGGTGAATTGTGCAAAATACTTCGTCGGAATTGCAGCCAAAAAAAAAAAAAGAAATACGCAGTGGTCGTATAAAAAGAAAAGAACGAATGATAAAAAATCCTTTTGATTTTTTTTTTTTGTAACGGTACTTTTTGTAGGTGACTTCGAAAAGATGAACTCTACCAAATGCCTTGGTTAAAGAAAAATAAAATTCCTAGTCGGATGCTGGAACCGGCTTGTAAAGAAAGAAACACAAGTTTGATTGTGGGTGGGGAAAAGAGAAAGTATGTGGGAGCCACGAATCAACTTGATGGTAAGAGAAGTCAATTGGGCTCGACGATGTGATGTTCGTTTCCAGAATGTGGTGAAGGAGCAAGTTCCAAAAGTTGGTGGTGTCTTTGGGTAAAAGCTAGATAAACCTTTGGTGAAAGCAGGACGCCGAAGCCCGGAGGCTTTTAAAGGAATCTTCGCGGTAGGCCAGCCGCGACGCGAAAACAAAAATTGGTCGCACCAGGAGTAGTAAAGGAGGGTGTCTTCTTGCATATAGACGCGCCTGCTCGCTAACCGGGACGTGCTCTGCCTTCAAGTTGCGACGGGAGATTCCCCATCCGCGACGTTGCGATCAATGGGAAACGAGAAACCTATCTTCCCATCAATTTACTGGCGTGTACTAGTAACACAATGTTGCTGGATACACGTGCTCACGCTCCAGTATACATGGCCGTATTTTATAAAAAAGACTTTAGTAGCAAGATGTCACCTTTCATTCCCGTTACAGCAAAACCAGGAGTCCCAAATACGGAATTACCTAAATTTACATTACCCAAACCGCGACCGGTAGGCGCGCGTGCGGATCTTAGGTAATTGCGCGATGCGCGTTTTTGATAAAAATACCTACCTGACAAAAACGGTTCTGGTCCAACCTTTGCCTACTGGACACCGTACAGATCCTTCGTTTTTGGTGTTTTAAATCGGACAAAGTTACGCATACTAAACCCAGTAAAGCAGGCCGGTATAACTGGAATAAGAAACTGGGTGGTTTAGGAAGCCACGTCCTGGTTGCGGCGCGTAGGTATGCATTTCGCGTCTTACGCAAAGATTGCTCGACACTTTGAGGCGCAACTTATTAACTGACTTCTTCCATGCATCTAACGACACGCGTATAGACGTGTTTAAAAGCACATAGAATCACCATGCCTTTTAAAAGAATTTAAAACAAACACCATTCCATGTGTCTCCTCGAAATGTGTCTTTCTACCGTTTCTGGTTTAATTTGTTGCGAGTCTCAAAAAATATAAGAAAAAGAGAATGGACATTAGCTATTCACAGAACCACGCTTTGATCAGCACGTAGATACTCAGCCCAGTACAACACATCACAAAAATTGAGTTGGCTGGATAAATTTGTCGTCAAAAATCAAATTGCAATCATTATTTACGACATTCGTATCAAAATTTGCTTCATAGGATATATCACCATGCATTGATGGGCGACCCACGCATATGGCTGTCGCTATTAAACGTACGGCATTCCTATTGACATTCTCTTAAAGCAAATGTTAGAGAGAGCCTCAAAACGCACCTTGCCCACGTCCACCATTGGCTTGGTCATCTTGGTTTTTTATGGTCTCATCAACCGAGAGCAACAACGTAGCAGCCTCCGTCGCAGACTGAAGGGCATTCGTCTTAACAAGCGATGGCTCCCAAATAAAATTAACCATGTTGTCGCCAACTGACTCCTTTTGAAAGTCAACACCGTACCATGTTTCTCCCTTTGCGTGCGAACTGCGCAAAATGTTTAAAAGCTCAATGCCATCCAAGCCAGCATTTTCACACAATTGACGAGGAATCACCTCTAAAGCCCGCGCAAAAGCTCCAATGATTAATTGTTGTTTGCCTGCCACCGTCTTGGAGTACTCTCTCAAATACTTGGAAATTTCCATCTCGATAGCCCCCCCGCCGGCAACGACAGAACTGTGCTTGACTGCTCTCTTGACAATCATTATCGCATCATGCAACGATCTCTCAACTTCGGCAATGACCTGCTCGGCACCTCCACGCAAAACAAGGGTACATGTCTTGGCCTCTGGGCATCCACGAAATAAGTTATACCGGTCACCACCAATTTGAACTTCTTCAAACTCTTTGCTTGTGCCCAAATTGCTAGGATCGAGTTTGGACACCGTCGACTGAACCGAACCACCCACGGCTTTAATTACACGATCCATGTCCTCAGCAGCAACTCTACCAGCACAAAAAATGTTTCTGTCTGCAAAATATTGCGTGGCCAAGTCTCCGATCGGCAATTTAGAGAGAACAATGTCAGCTCCGGCCTTACTGATGGCATCTAATTTATTGAAAATGATTTTCCACTCAGCGTCAACGATATCTTGATAATCCTTCACTTGTTCAACACGCACCTCAGCATTATCCTTCTCCGCTTTGAGTTCTAATTCAACATTCAAGCACAAGATTTTGGGATTGGTAAACTTTTTAGGCTGTTGTTCAAAACCGGCATAACTGAATGTTTTCTTAAATGCAACACCATCGACGAACAATGAGTCTTCCATAGCACCTCCTGGAACTTTTTTTATGCCAATCAAAGACTCGTCCAAACTGTCGTCCAATGACATCACAGCATCCACGACCATCTTTGTAAAAAATTTCGAGTTTCTGCTGATCAACTTCGACGACATCGCGGTGATGGCACATCGCTCTAAGAGGTCTCTGAAATTTGTTGCATCATCCCTCTCAATTTCCACCTGGATCTCTTTGATTTTGGCCACTGCCAAATCACATGCTTTACGCAATCCTTTAATAATCAAATGAGGTGAAATTCCATCCTCAATAAAGGCTTTGCTTTCTTTCAAAAACTCACCAGCCAATATTGTAACGGAAGTGGTACCGTCACCGACCTCAGCATCTTGCGAACGAGAAATGTCTACCAACATCTTTGCAGCAGGATGAACAATGTCCAAGAGCTTCAAGATCGTTGCTCCATCATTCGAGATGGTAGTTCTGCCATTTGATGATTTGATCAAGATGTCCGATCCAAACGGACCTAAAGTAGGTTTAAGCGTTTCTTGAATAGCAAGACAGGCATTGATGTTGTTAAGGATTTGGCCTTTTCCTTGCGAAGCGTCGGTGCCTTCTTTCAATACCACAATCGTCGGTGTTTGGTTAGCAAATGACATTCTTAAGGCTTAAGATGATACCTTATAGTGTACTGAACTGATTCTCAACAAAAAAAACTAGAAGCTGGAAGTGCGCGAATCAACTTTTTGTAGAGGAGGATAACAAGCTTTCAAAATTTTTGTGGAATGAAAGATAAGCTTCAAATATAATGACGATGGTATGTGTATACAATTCGATTCTACTTCGAAATAATTTTTTATAACGTTCGAGTTGTGAATTACTCGTCGGTTAATGTTCTCTGATTCAGGTCCTCCCCGATGTGCGAATTTCAATTGAGAAAAAATGATCTCAAAAAAATTCACCTTTGTTCATACCATTCAAAAACCACAGTGTTCCCCCCAAGATGTTTTGCGGCACAAAATCCCTGTTTCAAGCCGGAGCCCAAATTCAGTTTCTGCGGAATGCTTCCAGAAAAGTTGCTATGGCAAACGATGTTCATCTTTCCAGTCGTAGAGTTATGAAAAAGATTAAGATGGGAACAGCCAGACCAGCTATCTTTCACCAGTTCGAAACTCTAGTGGAATTCAGCGATGGTTCTGTCATCAAAAGAAGATCACAAGCACCCAAAGATGAAATCCGTCTCATTAGCGATCAAAAGAATAACGCTTTGTGGAATCCTCACCGCTCAGACTTGTCAAACAGTGATCTTAGTGCTACGGGTAGGGTAGGCCTGTTTATGAAGAAATTTGCACAGTTCCAAGAAGAACCAACAGAAGACAAGGAGCTGCAAAATGATAGTTTGGTACAGCTCTTAGCGCAGAACGTTACGGAAGTGCAAAAAGGCGGCAAACTTAAGGAGAAGAAGAAAGGCAAGAGATGAATGGGGTAAAACTTTGTAAATACTATATACACTTGCACAAGCTTTGAAATAGGCATATTCATTTGCATTGAATCATCTAAAATTTTAAAGTGTTCTTTGGTTCGATGGCTGCTTCAAGATAGTACCTTTTTATGTCTGACACTAATATTCCGGCGATCTGCAATTCGGAAGCGCACCAATTAATGATGAGTTGATCTTCATCTATGTTGGCTTGATAAAATATAATCTGGAGACATGCAATTCTGTTTACTGAATCAATAAACATAAATTTTGCAAATTCTGTTGGAATGTCGTAAGATGCAACACTGATTGTTCCAGTAGTCATTCTATTATGGCGCTGGGTTAATGTCAGATATAACTTTCTCGTTATCCTATTGTTAATGTGTGTGGAAAAGTGTTTGAAAAGTGTGAGAGTGAAAAGTCTATATATTTCCCTTTTATTGGACTTTTTTCGAAGATCCCGAGTAAGTTTGTCAATGAATGATGTTTTTAGAATCTCATACAGATCCAAATTTGTTTCAGATTTAATATTTGTGTGCTTTCTGTGGGCCAAAAAGAACTCCATAACTTTCATGGCACCTTTGTAAGATACTCGGAAATCATTCAGGAGACACATTTCGGTACATTTCCTGATTTGTCGTTTTGCAAGAAGCTTGTTTATTATCACTAGAAAATCCTCCGAGTTTATTCCATTTTTGGTTTTAAAAATAACTTGAAGGATTTTTTCAGACGCTTCTTCTCTATTTTGAGATATGAAAGAAGCAAACAACAGCGAAAGTGTATTTCTTTGCAATGGAGGCTTCAAACTTTTTGTTATGAACTCAAAGATCTGAAGGTGTTTTTCTTGTTGACCAAAGTATGCAATTGAGCAGTCGACAAAATCAAGATGCGTGTATAAAGATTGCGGAAAATGATGAAGCATCATATTTTCCTTCAATTCCGCATTTGGAAGTTTTTCTATAATAGCACGAAATAGTGATATATTTTTGCTTGGAAATCCGGGGTTCATTTTGTATATTTTAATCCATAAGTCAGCAGCCCGGTTGGAGTTTCCATGACTCAAATTTGCTAATATCAATGCCTTTTTGACTTTTGTAAATTCTTCCACTAGAAGATCATTATTTCCATATTTTTCCTCAAACATGTCATGTAATAAGTTTGCAAAGTAAGGTGATTGACAAGATGCCATATTTCGTATCGCATCCATTAATATCATGGGGGAACATTCTTGTCTAGACTCTGATAAAATTTTTAAAATCGCATGATGGTTGTAGTTCCGCATCAGTGAATCATCTATGCTAAGAGCAAATATGACCCTATCTAGAGTTCCCAGCTTCGGTTCCACCAATAGTTTCTCTGTTTGAAGATAAAACAGAGCTGCAACAAGCAGATCCCCATATCTTATAGCGATATGTATCAAAAGATGAACGCATTGTGACATGTTCAGTTTATGTAAACTTTCCAAAACGTCTTTACTTGCCCCATGATCGTGTTGTCTTGAGATTACAGATTCAAGATCCATAATAAGAAGTCTCTCGTACACACTCAACGAACCAAACTTTTCCATCATTTTAACACCTGTTAAAAAGGCCTCGAAATTTTTGCTTCGTATGCAATGAAAAAGCTGATTCAATATGAAGCCCCGCATGGATTTAGATTGTTTGATTCCCCGACATATGTAGGGTATTATGTGAGGATTATCATCTGGTATCACTTCTAAATCTTCAAAAAATTCTACAGACGTATCTGAGTATAATTCTTTCAACTTAAGACTTGTTTTTCGGAATGACAGTCCATTAGTAATTAATTTGGTTGCATTCAATAACCTTTTATAAACTTCGCCCTTCGAATTACTGTCGCACCGTGCAAAGTCGTTGGCGCTTAATTCTGAGCTGACTGCTGTTTGGTAAAGTAGGCGAGTTATTTGGAGAGTTGTTTTGAAATTAATTCTCGACGGATAAAGTGCTCGGAGCTTTGCCCTTACCATCCTGTTAGAGACAAAGCCATGGCTAAGTACACGATTCAGATGAGCTTGATAAAAAAACATTTACATGCAGTATCGGCTGCCCAAGCATACAGATGCTAATTCTGGCACACGATCTTTAATGTATATTATTGGAGTCTATTAATTTCATGGAGTCATAAACTTGAAATAGTTACGAAGTAAAAAATTAATCGATATTTTTTTGTCATATTTTTATGACTTCAAAAAAGAAAAATTATAATCTCACATCAAGGTGCAATCGACAAAGCTTAGGCCGTACATTACTTTCTCAACATGTTTTTTGATGATGGCCCAGTCTTGCCGTCGTTGGACAAACTCGTAAATTTCTTCTTGACTAAAAATACCATTAAACTTTGATAAGTCACTAACGATTTGTCCTATCGCCTTTGCATCTTCTCCGGCGATAAGATAAATCGTCCCAACCTTTTTCAATGCCTGAAAGAGTGGATATATCGACTTTTTGTTACTCGTGACATGACACAAGATGAAGTCATAATAGAGGTTCAAATCAAATATGAGAGTCACAGCTCCTTCCACTGAAATTGTACTTCTTTTTAACAGTTTCACAATTGACTGAAAAAAGCGCTCAGCAACTTCTTGTTGAAAGACTTCGACAATTGACTTCTCTGCAGATCCGACAAGTAAGTCGATGTTATCTGCCAAAATCAGGACAACCTTTTGAGCCGCTAATGTAGGTCCATCCCTAATTTCACTATTGGTAGGATTGTAATCAGAATCACGCAGGGTAGAAAGATATATGGACTCGATCTCTTTAAAAAGAACCTCAATTCCAATATTGAGTCCATCTGCCACAAATTTATCAACAAGACCCTCCAACTTTCTTTTGGATTGGAGAGAAGGATTCAAGACCGAGTTTTCATTTTTCACAATTCCTTTAGAAATAATTTCTTCCTTGTAAAAAATATCCAACATTTGCACGATCAAGTCTGCTATTCTAATCAGCTCAAAAAATATAACTAAGGGCCCAATCGCACTTCCATTTGTATTATCGTGCCCAGTATTAACGTCTTTTGGATCATACTCCATTAAATATTTGAGTGCTTTCTCAAACCCCCTCTTGAGATGCTCGGTTCCCAAACATTCAAGCGCTTCCATGTATTCATCTTGCATTGTAGAACGAACTTCTATTGCAAGTGAATTTACTGTAAATCCTTCAAATTGGTACAACCTCTCAAGTGATTTTTTAGCCTCATTTAAAACATTGAACGCTAGTTCTGGGCTAAAAACTTCATTTAAAGATTTGATATTTTCAGCTAAAATTTTGGCATCCGCTTCAACTTTTGAATAGCTGGGAGTCTCCATGTTTATGTCGGTAATGGGTAGGTCATTAGCATTTCCATTCATCGCAAAAACTTTTTTGAAATTCGACAAAAAATCATTCTTTGATTGCACTTTCACATGCTTCAAAATGCTTTGGCTTCTTTGTGCTTCTCTTTCATCAAACAGCTTTTTCCAATCATGTATTCGGTTAGCGCAAAAGCCTTTAAATGCCAATTTTTCTTCCTTCATGTATTCTGAAGCAAATGATTCATATGTGACATCGACTAGTTGCCGAATGAGTTTATGGTATGAAGTGCCAACATTGCTGCTGGGGTTGAGCATTTCAATAAACGTTTGCGTAAGCTGCTTATACATAATAGGAATGAATGTAAGGTAAACACCCTTTTTTTTTGCTAAGGCCGTCAAAACCGAGAGTACTTCTTGAAGTTGGTTGGTGATAATTTCCTCACTGATTTTGTACATCATAGGCACAGTTTGGGGAAACACATTATCGATGATAGACGCTAACTCATTGAAGACATGAGCCAATTCCTCTATGAACAGCCGAAAATGAGCGATATTTACCGTATTAGTTGGAATGCATTGAACACGGTTTTCTTCTACTTCGAGAGTTTCATGAGTTGAGTCACAAACTTCAAAAAATCCATGGGCATCAAGTTGATCAGAATTCAAAAACTTAATACTTTCGTTATCAAAACAAGTCTTTTGGAGAAAAAAATCTATCAATGTTTGATCATTTTTTAAGTCTATGAGAATTTCAACAAATTCTCTGGTCTTTTCTAAGTCATGAATATCATAATGAATTTCAAGTTCTCGAAGAAGCGCATTTTCGAAGATCTCCATGAGATCAGTGATTTTTTGCCGCACAAACATTTGGGAAGTTTGGTTCGTATCAATATTGTTGAACTTTAATAAATTGGATAAAAGTCTAGCTTGGTCCTTGGGTGAATGAAATTCAGTAAACACCTTCAAATTGTTGTATGCCACATTCGATTGTAAATCATCATAGTACTTCTTAAGACAAGTCCTGACTCTCAAAAGTTGGAATCTGGCCAATTTCGGAAGCTTGTATATACTAGATAAACATAGCAATGGATCCAGAAGATATTCAAATTCACAATCGTTAAAGTTTTCATTTGAAATCTCTATCCCATTTTCCCATGCGTCCATTTTTCGTAACTTCAGCACCCAAAGATTGGGATCCCGAACAGCCTTATAAGCATTTTTGGAAACAAGAGAAAACAGAGAAAGATCAGGGATATCCAAGAACCAAGAAATAGTACGTGCCACTGAAAACGGAATCACTTTTTTATCGTAAACATCTATGTCTGTATTCCAAAGCACCAGAGCCATTGCAGGAAGGATACCTATCTTATATTCAGCTTAAGGAAATTCCGCACTACATCCTTGAAAAATGGATTCGCGAGAAGCAAATACTCCTACCTATACTGATGTGCAGTGGTTCTTGAACAAATAGAGCAGCTGCAATTTCGGTATTCTGCAAAACATAGCATGGCTTTGGGAATAGAAAAACATTTAGTTCATGAAAATGCAAATTGAAAAATGAGTCGTATTAGGAGTAACAGAAAATAATGATAATTTGTTGTTTATTTTATTTCCCCTTACATAATCTCAAAAACTTTAGTCGTTTCATATAAAAGAGATGAGCTCCCGAAGGTTAAGCTGGAATATAAAATGCTGGGATTTTTGTGTTGTTTAAGTGTCAATAATCGTGTAATCCGAATGTTATCTAAAAGATTGATATGTGATTCTGAAATAATTCTATTAAAATTGGGATCTCACTCTCTACGTATGTCTCGATTCTTCATATCACTTTTCATAGCTAAATTAGCAGATCTCTTCGCGCTTCGCGCTGTGAAGCCTGACTTCAAATCAGAACTTTGGTGCATGAAAACATCTCAATTGTCTTGATCTCATGGCATGCGCTTCATGGCGATCTAAAAATTCTTCAATACAATGAATCGTCTCTGGGAACTCGCCAACGATCGTCTCTGCTTATGGCACCCAAATCTACGAAGACAGCGAGCATATTCCAACAACTATTATCCTATGCTTCTTAAGATACACCCGAAAATAAGGCAAGACATTCCTACCAACTTATACATCTGCAGAGTATCAGGCTGTCATAAATCATCATTGGGCTCAGAATTCATCCCATACCTAGGCACTGGCATACTTTCTAATTGGAGCAGATCAAGACGTATATACTTGGATTGTAATTCCAAGAGACCGTATTCATACAAACTTGTTACTCGTCTATCATTTAAAAGTACAAAGCATACTCGAGCTCTAACCGATTCGATGTCTTTTGTGAATATTCGTCATTACTCGAGCTTAAATTCAAACATGCCTCGGCTTTCAAAGATTGTGTATCAATATTTTCAGGATGAGTCAAAACTTATATCCGAGACTTTCAAGATGAAAAAAGATGAATCCACCCCTTCCCAGTTAGACATTTCCAGATTGAGCAAATGCATTCAAAAGGAACTTTGCGACCAAATAGATGACTATAATCGGTTCATTGTCTTGCTCTCCCATCATCCCCTAGAAGTACCTTTGGAGGTGCTATTATATTACTTCACATCTTTACCCAAACTTTTACACAAAGAAAGACAAATGTTTTTGAAAGCCCTTATATTTCACAATGCATGGGACGAGTTTTGGGTAGTAGCTTTTTCCGACAATGTGACTTTAACTGATCTTGAAGAAACAATTGAGTTTGCTGTTTCGTGTCTAATCGCAAACAAGAATGAAGTGCTTGGAGTATGGCTCGCTTTAAATGCTGCTCAAAAAAATACTCTCAATCTGAGTATCTTTCTCTCCATCTGTGACATGTTTAAAGAGAAATTTAACTTGTCAGCAGACAAAATTACTTTGTTCCAAAAGCTCATGGCAATTCCCACTTATCACTTAATCGAAAATTTCCCGCATACATTTAACACGCAATATACAGAGTTAAGTGATCATGTTGATTTGAAAGCGTTTTTAATTGTGAAATTCATGCAAGAGTCTTTCAATGTCGACCTGGCGCTGTCTCTTGCTATGAATCAAATCAAAAAAGATATCCGACTACACCAAATACCAGGACTTGTCTCACAGTTTATTCTCGATGTAACCAACGACAAGATTGTTGATTACTTCGCCACTCGAAGGAGCGCCATACGTAATGAGCGAGACTTATATTACCTTATACAGAAGGCCAGCGCAGAAAGACATTACCAGTTATTTTTGACATTTTGCCATAATCACAGGAAAGGATTCCTACAAAGTGACTTTGTGATTAATTATTTTGTCATGCAAACACACACCACTTCTGAGAAGATTTTTGTGTCAATCGTCAAATCTCATTATAAGGCTCTTACAATAGAAACTTTCAGCAAGATCGTTGTATCTCTCCTTAAAACACCGGAAGGTCGTAAAATTTTAAAAACCATGAGTCGAAGGCAATACGAGAAATTTGAGTACCTAATGAAAAAAATAATCGATAAGGAAAAAGACAACCACGTGTTATTTACCTTGCTTGAATTGACAAGCACAAAGGGGCGCATCTCAACCCAAAAAATCCTTAAAGGTCTAAGCTCGCGCAAAGATCATATTGAGACATTATTGCGATACAAGTTTACAGAGTATAATCTTACTGAAGTGTGGAGGTACGGGCTCCGAGAAAATCTACTCGATAGCTCTAATACCGGTAAATTATTCCAAAAAACTCTTCTGAGATGCTGGAATGTCAAAAAACTCCTTAGAAGAAATAAGTCCAGTGAAAATTGCAAAGCCGAAAGTGAGTTTCGTGAACAATTTAGGCATGCTACATTCGGTGAGAGGCGGAGATTAAAAGTCAGGTTACAAGCTATGGGACAAGCACTTTCTATTTCTGATGCTACGCAAATATCTGAGATCCTTAATAATTTGTGGCTTTTTTTGCATAACGAAAATAAGTTTCTTCTATTTCGTGACAATTTCGGCAAACAGTTTGTTTTAAACCACTTGATAAAGTACACGATGAAGTTCATATTCCGATCCAGTGAGAATGAACAAGGAATTAGGAAAATGAGAGAAGTGCTCAAATGCCTTCTGTTCGACTCAGTTGTCATGCAAGCTTCAATTTTTGAATACATGACGATGCATAAGCCTCATGTGTCTTTGGAAATCCTTAAGAGTTACAAAAACAAACGCAACTACTTGAACGGGCATATTATAAATGGAATTGAGGAAGGAATTCTCAAGTCACAGATAGACAAAGAAGAAAAACTAAAACTCTTTCAAGAGTTTCAGAGGAAAAAAACATTGCTAGGTTTCAGCGTGAACCTCAACACCACCACAACAACACTTATGGGTAATTTGATTTTTGATATGGCAAACAAAGTAAGCGACATCAAAAAGCTCAAAGAATTTGTCAAAGCAGCATATCAGAAAAGGGTACCCCTCTCAATCATCAACAAATGGACCTCCAAGCTTCGAACAGAGTCCAAGTGATGTGAGTGCTGTTCTGCATATTATATCATATCTGGCAGTAGAAGGGTCGCATTTGGTAGAAGAAATTTCGGATTAACTTGCGGGGATGTCTGCTAAAAACCACGGCGTCACCGGACCCGTATCGTTGTCGAAACCTTCTGCAAATGACTTGCACTTAAATGATCTTATGATTGCAGAGCTCAAAATAAGAAGCTCGTTCGAAAGTGCACAGGCCACAAGAAAAAGAGTAGAAGTTCTATCTATTCTTCAAAATCTAGTTCAAGATTTCGTGTACAAGGTTTCAAAAAATAAAAACATGAGCGAAAGCATGGCCAAAGGCTCTGGTGGGAAAATTTTTACTTTTGGTCTGTACCGATTGGGAGTTTATGGTCCCGGGTCTGATATAGACACGCTTGTGGTGGTTCCCAAACATGTATGTCGTGATGATTTTTTTGAAGTATTCGAAGGAATTTTGCGCAAAAGGTCTGAATTACAGGAAATAAACACAGTTCCTGATGCATTTGTTCCCATTATCAAGATGGAGTTTGCTGGAATTTCAATCGATTTGATATTTTCAAGACTAAATGTTCCACGTATCCCAATTGAAATGACACTTGATGATAAGAATTTGTTGAAAAACATTGATGAAAAAGATATGAGAAGTCTTAATGGAACAAGAGTTACAGATGAAATTCTACAACTTGTTCCAAAACAAACTGTATTCAAACACGCTTTGAGATGCATAAAAATGTGGGCTCAACAAAGAGCAGTTTATGCGAACGTCTTCGGGTTTCCTGGAGGTGTTGCATGGGCTATGTTAGTTGCCCGTATTTGTCAATTGTATCCGAATGCCGTCAGTGCTACAATAGTAGAAAAGTTTTTCACAATTTACACTAAATGGAATTGGCCACAACCAGTGCTTCTCAAGCCCATCGAAGATGGGCCTCTTCAGGTACGTGTATGGAATCCCAGATTATATCCACATGACAGGCAACATCGAATGCCTGTAATTACACCAGCTTATCCATCAATGTGTGCTACGCATAATATCACAAGCTCGACCCAAAAGATTATTATGAAAGAACTTCAGAGGGGTGCGGATTTAATGAAACTGATTGCACTGGGTGAAAAACTTTGGGCAGATTTATTTCAAAAACACACATTTTTTCATGACTACAGATTTTATCTTTGTGTGGTTGCCGCGACTTACTCAAATGACGAAGACCATCTCAAGTGGAGTGGTATGATTGAGAGCAAAGTACGAGTTTTGATTCAAAAACTCGAAATCACCGATGGAATTGGTGTGGCACATCCATATGTTAAAGACTTTAAAGATTCCTTCTATGTCGAAGCACAGGAGATTGAAGATGTCATCAGTTCTTATGGAACCTATCTGGGTGAAAAATACATGAACTCTTTTGTGAGACTGAATAAAATGACGAGCATTTCATCTCCGAAAGATCATAGAAAAGTTCTTCACTTGACAAAATTATTTATTGGACTTGAGATCACACTCACTAAGACAGAAAGAGGCGGTGTAAGAAAACTTGACATACAGTATCCTTGTTCTGAATTCTACAATTTGTGTAAAGGTTGGCAGAGTTATAACGACCAGATCAATTTTATACAAATAAAGAATGTAAAACTGCATGATCTTCCCAGTGATGTGTTCGAGGCAGGTGAATTCCGGCCGGAAAAAGGATCAAAAAAACGCAAAACAGATGACAAGACCGAAAAGCTCAAAAGACCAAAGAGCATAGCTTCAAGTTCTGTGACAACTACATAGAACATTTGTCTATTCCATTTTGAAAAGTAACCTCCAAAAATACATCTTCGACATTCTTAAACTTCTGATTCTTGTATGTCTTTAGCGAGGGCTCGGTATGGACATTTATCATATAACCTAAATTTCGAAAAAGCCAACCTAAAAAAGGCTCATTACCTCCTGTGGCATTGTACTGAATTGCATAGCAATTCCAAATTTGTTGATTCGGCTCTTCCTTCCATCTATCTGCTAATAATGACGACAATTTCTGTTGGTGAGACGAACACTTAATAGATGTAGAATAAAACGATCTAAAAGCGATAAAACCATTGATCTTTCGCGGTCTCTTCATTTTCGATTGTATCTTTGGTCGAGTGATTTTGGACTTACTAATCTTCTCGAGCTTTTTAGGAAGATGCTTGCAAAGAAGGGCCTGAAGATCAGGACATGGTATAGGGAGATCAGGTAGTTTTTTCATTTGATGTACTAAGAATTTAGGTTTCTTATCAGCAAGGAACGGATCGCAAAAGACACTGTTCTCCATTTCTTCAAACATTCAATTTCTTAGTCTTCTATATTCAAAATGATTGATTTTAAGATAAAGTCCATATGTTTCTTCAATGTAACTAGACAGATCTCTATTCTTTTTTTTGCCTTTTTGTGTGTCACTGCGAAATTTTCTTATTAAATTTTCTAACTGTAAATTCCTTGCGTGATCAACTGAAACTGATCGTACAATCGCGTGTACACACTGCCTAAACTCTTTGCTATCAAGGAATTATCAACAAAATCAGAGGCTTCAGCTTCATCAAGATGTAATTGAAGTCTATTCTTGAGAAGTACACTCGTGTTTTCACCATTATTGAAACATGGTAAAGTTGAGTCTTTTTGCATAATCTCAACCATAGTGATTATCAGATCACTTTCTTCTCTGAGTGCCAAGAAACATTCTTTGCAAATTGATTTGAAATAGTTGAAAAGGGCACTATCAACTCCATCTAATAACTCAACGTATTCCATTGTTAATTTGAAAGGAGCAGCCTCGAAACCAACACTTCCAGGAGAATTAGATAGAAGAAAACCAAAATCAATATGAATTATGTGACCTTCATTATCAAGCATGATGTTTCCATTGTGACGATCTTTGATCTGGAGAACGTAGCATATAATTGAATACGAGGCAAGGCTTCGGGCGAAATTCTTCTGTGCTCTTTTGTACATTTTAGTGGAGGGACCACCAAACAATTTTTCAAAGTAATCCTTTAATGTGAATATTCTTCTTTTCGTGTTTTCTCCTTCCGCAATAGATATTTCAGTTAAAGATTTTTTTATCGAATGAATTGAGATAGCATTCGTTATTGTTTCAACGAGGCCTGTGTTAGCACTTGTGATCAATATTTTCATTCGTTTTGTCCAGGTCAGAAGTTTCCGCCGATTCCAAATATTAGATATCATTGCAATAAGTTGGCAAGCAAAAGCTTCCTGAGGTAAATCAGAACCATTTTTGGCGATGATAGAACATAAATCCCAGTTTGGAAGATGACCATAAGGGCTGGTGTTTCGAATTCTTTGTCTCTTGGCTTTCCAGTCTTCTGCAAGTTTGAAATCATTTTCTAACTTTCTTTCCCCTGCATTAAGATCATTTCCCTTAAGTTCGTTGCACTTATCATAGTCAATTTCTTCAAACTGATCCTGCAATTCAATCATAGACTTTACAATTCTTTGTTTAATAGAAGCAGACTGCTCTGACGCTGATTGACCAGAACTTTCTAACTGCTGTAGCATAACAGAAGCAATTCTCATTTGGTCTGCTCTTCTCTTAGTTTGCATATCCAAATGTGTCGTCAACTTATCTGGCTCTCTCTCAAGAAAACTGAGACCAGAACTTTCTCCGAATGATGATAAATCATAGCTCGATGATCGCCCAGAAGGTATTCTAAGATCACTTAAGTCTGCCTCGACCTGTTTCAACGATTCTGAAGCTATTTTAGACCCTTGCACGCTCGAACTTTCCGAAAGATTCTTAAATGGTGATTTTCCCTTTTGGTTCATGCTCCTTAATAATGTTTGGTTATTTGGTGACAAGGGGTTAAAGTCAAGTTCGTCGCTCAAAAATTCGACAAACATCAAGAAAGGAACCCTCTCAGCTGAATTCAAAACGCAAGCCTCATTCACGCTAAGTTTTAACAATTTATGAAATCTATTACGGGAACTTGTTACTGGAAGTAATTGTGGGATGTCAATCTCGGAAGGGAGAAGGGAATCATTTATAATAGACAACTCTGCTCGCAAGGCGGACAAACGAGCTTCCTTAGGTAGTTGGGACAATCTCAATGATACGTTTTGTAAAGCAAGAATAAATTCAGTAGCATTTCTTGAATAATTTATCCTTAAAAGTCTTTTCGGGTCTGTCTGTTTTGAAAAATCTATACTTGCTGGTATAGAGTTCTTCTCTGCGGCATTTACACCTAAGATGTTCAAATCTGACTCTGAAGATCCTAATGCTTGCTTTGAAATGTCTGGGGTATTGAGATTTGGCATCGAATGGGACAAATGATGTTGAACAGAGCGGCGCCGCGAGTTTTTCAAGATATTTCCGACATCAAATTGAGCTTCCATATCTTGCAATAATGATATGCTTTCAAAAGTTTTCAGAATGGGCGAATTTGTTTTCTTTTTGCTCTGGGCGACATTTTCTTCGCCATCATCACTTGAGTTCACTTCGGAATCTTCAAACCTCATCAATTGGGTGGAGCTTTTCTGTCCTAAGGCGGAAGATTCCGAGTGACGATTCCAAGTGGGCAGTATGTTTACTCCTTCATGCGAGTCCTCCTGATCAGAATGAGTCACAATAATATCATCGGTAATTTTTCGATTTTTGCGAGTAAGATTCTTTGTCAAAGACTTTTGGAAATTTGCAAGCTTAAAAACAAAAGACTTTCGCTGTTTTCCTTGCGCAATAATTATTGGCTTGATATATTGGTGTATCCCAGAAAAACCAAGCGAGGCACCAATTGCACCGCAAAGAACGAGTGCAGGTTGCAAATTTTCTCGGAATTCTGTTGTTCTTTTCATTTCAGGATTGAATAAGACATCTTGGAGCTCATTGATGATATTTCTCACTACTTGAAATGAATATGAGTCTGGGCTGTCTTTTAGTTCAAAAACGAGCGCTTGAAGATTCCAGAAAACCACGAGGCTAAAATGTGGATGAATATAACAGTACTCAAGGATCATTTCCTCAAGCGCCATTGAATTTGTTTCAAATGAAACTATTATCTGAAGTAATTGTGGTATCAAAAACTCAATCTCCTCATATTTGTAAGTCCGAAGCTTCTTCACCAAAATATATTGTACACCAATCTCTGAGGTATAGCGACGTAAGCAATCCACACATGAATATAAGTCAAATTCTGGGGAGTTAACTGAAGTAAGAATCGATGATCCATCCGATTGCATTGTAAAAGTGTGTCGTTTACCTTCCGTATCTCGGCATCCGTGTCTCATGGCTTTCGGTTTTAAATTTTTATGTGCACTACTCTTGTCGAATAATTTGCCTTTAAAGTTGCGAAAAGCATTGCGTAATATCTGAGAATTACGCATGAATATAAAAAAATACTCATTATGGTCAACTTTATTGACGAATTAATAATTCTATTTGGCATCAATTGATATTTTTTCTATTTGATTGGATGAAGATTCATTAGTTTAGCTAATATTGTTTCCGGGCTGTCTCTCAAAATATCTATCTCAGCATTGATGACGTAAGGTGTTCCCGAGCCCGTAGTTTTAACAAAAAGACTCGGTACAAATATTTCACCTCTCTCAGATCGTTGCTTTGCAATTTCCCTTTGCTTGTCCTCCACAAAAAACTTTTCATTTGTGGCCACCTCATGGTCGCCTCGTTCTAAAGCAGCGATAGTACTATGCCATAATTTTCGAGATTCGTTAGGTTGTTGCTTCTCAAAGGGTTTCACCTTCACATTCATTATGGATGACTTTGTGGTGTCGTAAAAGACTTTCTTTTCCCCTGATTTAACATCCTGTATTTCCATCAATCCATTCCACTTTCCTGTTATGAGATACAAAATCTTTCCCTCGCGTCTGATTTTCCCTTCGATGGCGTCGTACTCTCCACCTATAAAGCCTTTAGTTTTAAATTCAATATCTGCCTCTAATCCAGTATCTTCACACTTGACCAACATATGATCACCTAATTCATATCTGAGTTTTCCGAACAAAATTCCCCTGCAATAAATATTCGGTTGAGTTACAGTATAGCTTTCACCGGCATGCTCCCCGAAAGTGATACGAGCTGAACCTTCCATCATTGCAGCTGACGAGTTCCCCAAGAATTTCGATCTGGGAATGAGAACGCCATCGGCACGTATTCTCTTCTCCGGAACAACGTAAAAATATGAGGACTCCGGTGGATGATGTGAGGTCTGCTCTGCAATATAATAAGCATTGCTATTATTAGGTAAATCAGTCCAGAAGCAACTGAAGATTTCTCCAAGAACAGGGTTCAATGGTTTTTTAACAGCCTTTGGTGCTATGTGCCATCCAGATAAGTACCATTTCAAGACCAACAAAAACCGCTCGACCTCATCTGCTGATTCATTTGCATTGATAAGAATTTCAGGGGTTAGAAAAGCATTTGTTATTCTTTCAAGCATAGACTTCTTTTCCAAAATAAAAGTTGGGAGAGTAATTCTCGACAAGTCACATCCTGGGCGTAATTGCGCAATTATCCCTAATAAAATAGACTGATTTTCTGAATCTATCTCATCTACACCTTCAGAAGACAGAGAAACTTCACCTCCATCTGCCTTGGATATTTTGCTCCTCAACTTTTGTAAAACCATACCCGAGTCAGTTGTGTGTTGTTGTTACCAATTGGGAATGGTTAGAATTTTTGCCTTGGCTGTTATCTTCGCATTCAGCAACTGTATGTATGCCGGCCGATCGACACACCCTTCAATCCCCTGGGTGAAACCTTTAAAGAGAACTCGAACAGTCTAAACCCGCAAGCTTCTCAAGAAAAGTACATTCTAAAAAGTTGAGATTTCCAAGAAAAAAAACTGACTGCTGTTTTATTGTTCCCTCTCATTTGACTTCGCAAAAATTGCCTTCCATTTCTCTCACATGAACATCATCTTCGAGCCCATAACATAAATGGATCGAAGTAACCTTGAACTCATATTAAAATTGAGAGAATTGCTTCAAATATTTGTGACTGCACTTTGTAGTTTGAGTACAATCGACTACAATGCAATGGATTCTGAACTTAGACGTCTCTTTGAACAAGTTCAATTACGAAAAAGACCAGGAGATGAATATTCTACAAACGAACTTCGCGTGATTAAAGAGATCGAGAGATTGGTTTCAGTATTACATAAGATGATTGAAGTCAGAACCGATTCTCCAGGTATACCTTCTGCTTAGGGATTCTTTGTAAAAAAATCAACCTTATTCCAGCTTCGTGAGTATAACTGATAATCTATCAAATTTTCTGTATGTACTACTGGCCTCGTTTTGATATAAAAGTATCACAAGAGTTATTTCTCCGTAAAATAATCGAAATGGCCTAACCCAAAGTGATTAAATACAAAATTAACATCACCCATAGATTCTCGATCTCCTTGAATCACGACTGAGGGTCTCCCCAGTCTCGCCCCATTGCCATTTCCTTGGAACACTTTTCGAGAAACAGCGTGAATATCGGAGATATTCAAGTTTTCGATTTTCTGAACCATTTCTTCAACACTAGTCACTTTTCCTTGACATTGGACCTGTCTACCCATGTCCTCTAAAGATGCCAATTTACTCTCAACGTTCATTAAAAGAGACGAGATAA
>JAKTYP010000015.1:0-95094 GCA_030561945.1 Metschnikowia krissii | reverse complement strand
TTTTTTTTTTTTTTTTTTTTTTTTTTTTTTGTGGGGGGGGGGGGGGGGGGGGGGAGAGATGCGCGTCTTGCCAATGCGTGCATGCGAGGACGCGCTTGGTCGATCACTTTCTCGGAATATGTTAGTAACTTAATTTTGCGATTTAATATATGCGTGAATAGGGAAAGGGAGAGAGCTTCCCCTTCCAACGACCATTATCCGGGAAAAAGCCCCGCATTCAAATATGTGCAGCACGATGAGTATGACTAGGATGTATTCTGGTGGTTTTGCCTTGAGTTTTGGGTGCGGGCCAGACGGTATATTCTAGGATCGGCTGCGAAATCCTGGGCGCTGGCTTGGGTGCTGAGGCAAAATATGGCACGAAGGTCCCTAGAGAACCCTAGCCGCGTTTTGACCGATGAGGCCATCCAATGCACCAGTATAACCAATCTTGGTATATTTATCCCATCTGGCACGATAGGGAAACATAAGTATATGTATACGTGTATGCATATGTAATACATCAAAAATTAACCTTAAACGTTAAACATTAAGGATTATATAAAAAATAATAAATACGTATGTACGCCGACAATCGGTTAGGAAAATACTATGATGGTGTTGGTTCAGCAAACTCGGCCAGGTGAAAATCACTTTACCGGGCATTCAGAGACTCTCGCTAATCAGTACATAACGACGGGCTTTGGTCGCGTGCTATGCCCAAAGTTGGCGGTCCAGAAACTCGCGCTCTGATCCGTGGAGGAGAAAGCGATAATTACCACGTCGGTTTCGCTTGCACCGCTGCTCAGACCTGTTCCCGCCATATTCCCAGCAAGTCGCCGAACAACTCATGGTTTTTTTTTTTTCTTTTTTTTTTTTTGGGCACAGAAACGCTCTGCCAAATAATAGAATATTGCTTTCTTTCATCCTATTGTCTCGTTTGTTTTCCAACCCGGGTGCTAAATTTTGCAATCGTGTCAAGGGCCGTTCACGCGCGCTCTTTGCTCGCACAAGAATCCACGCAAGCCTCGGGCCTGGCTCACCCATTTCCACTGCTACTTTGCGCTTGACACTCAAATGCTCCAGCAACGAGAAATCTCCAAGCTTCTCGTCCAGGCGGTGTCGCCTCTTGATGCATCAGAGATAGACACGGGTGCAGTGCTTATTGCGTCGTTGCTCTCGGCAAAGGGTCTACCTCTTATCACCGTGGGGTCGCCCGACTCTGAACGCACTGTCTCGCCAGACACCCTTCGCATGTACTCGCTCATGGCGACAAATCTCTATAGGCAACAGAAAACAACTGGTGACGCATGCCTCGACAACTGGGCGGTTTTAGACGTGGATACCTCGTTGAGAGCAGTCATACGGAAGTTCGCCACGACATCTTCGGGTGACAACGAGCCCCAGAACACATTTTATACGGTGCTTTTCTACTCGACATCATACGAAGATACGCATGCGAAGGTCAGGTTGGATCTGCTCACTGAGGCCTTGACTGCTGGATTGAGCGGCTATCGCTCCAGTTGAGTGTTGCGGGTATATTGCCAAGCGGGCCACGCTGTAATTGTGGATTAAATAGAAACAAAATAAATAAATAAATTCGGGAAGACAGTAAAGAGATACCTGTAACACATGTGGGTACGCTGAGCGTTGCGTACATATGACTGCTAGTTCTTGACGCAGGCAAGAGCTCGGGGGTCATGATACTATGCGCACACGTGATATAGGAGATCTTGGTTCGTATGCGTTCTTGGCCACGGTGAGCAAAGGAGATTTGCCAGTATAAGCAAGTGTATTAAACAACGAAAAGAGCTCACGTACTTACTTCCCAATTTCCACGTCGCTGTCGTCGTCGTCTTCTACCTCGTCGTCGTCCTCGTCGTTGATATCATCCATGAGGCTCTCCTCGTCGAAGCTCTCCTCATCACTATCGTACCAGAACTCCTCGTCGTATTGGCCCTGGTCGAGGTCATTGTTTGCGGCAGAGGCTCCACCGAGAGCATTGTCATCAGGATCCGGAATGACGAAGCCCTTGGGAATGTCCTTCTTGGATTTCTCGACGCCGTCCAAGACCTTTTCCTTATACGATTCGAAGTTTTTCCTAAACAACCAACACGCATCCATGT
Organism: Metschnikowia krissii; assembly: GCA_030561945.1. Lineage (NCBI taxonomy): Eukaryota > Fungi > Ascomycota > Pichiomycetes > Serinales > Metschnikowiaceae > Metschnikowia > Metschnikowia krissii. Next base: position 92,989 of record JAKTYP010000015.1, on the reverse strand, counting down.
TTGCGGGCGAGTTCAAGTTGGGGTCTTCCAAAAGCGAGATGATGGAAATGAGCACCGACTCCGCGGTCTGAGCGGGCGACCACGTTTCAGCGTCGGGCATGCCGGAGATGGGGTCGCCGCCCTCGTGGAGAATAGAAATGCAGAGCCTGCCATCCTTGTATACATTTGGATGGAAGATTGGGGGAGTGAACGCGAAGCTTGGAGGCGAGAAAGGATAGTCTGCCGGGAACCTCATTCGGCCTTTGAAGTAGCCCCCATAGTAGAGCGACTCTTTATTGAGCACCATGATACCGATCTTCCAGTAGAAAATGTTGTCGTTGTCGAGCTCGATGTGAAAGTATGGGATCCCTTTCTTGGGGTCTGTGAGGTCTTTGAACTGCCGCTGGAGAATGGCGGCTGCTGACTTGGAGCTCATTTTGGGAATAAACAGAAGACAAAGGAAAAGAGAGAAAAAAAAAATGAAAAGGGAAAGAAACAAAGGAGAAAAAGAATACGGGGAAAGAGGAAAACCAAGGAAAAAAAAATGGAATAGAAAAATAGCTGGACTGAAATTGGTGGGCGTGTCTATCTGTGAGACACGTGTGGGATTAGGCGGATATTTTGGTACTTTTGTGTAATCTCTGCAAAGGCCGTCTCGGAATCACGTGTACAATCGAACAGACAATATAGACGATCGACAGGCGTTGAGTGTATGAGAAGGTGGACGGAGGGGGTGAACAGGGAAAAGTAGTGAACGGGTGCAGGGGGGATGGGAAAAAGAAGTGTGGAAAGCAGCGGCAAGACAGGGCACAGTGGGGGAGGGGGAGTGAGTGCGCCCACAGAAGATTTGTGAGCGAGCGGAAGAAAGTGGATCGCGATATTCCTTTTTTTTTTTTGGCTAACAGTTTTTTTTTTCTTTTTCCCTCATTGCAGCTGACCCAAATTATCTTTTCGCACCCAATACGGCGGATGCCAGAAATACTAGGGCCGGGCCGCCGGGACAAGGGTTCGTGCTACTGGAGAAGGAGAATCGCTGCCCAATAGAATGCCCTTAGAAGAATATCTTTAGCAGCACGCGGTTTTTCAAAACAAAAACACAAGAACACAAACACCACAAAAAAAAAAAGGAAAAAAAAAAAGAAACAGTAAGGTGTTTCCGAGACAGGCAAGCGTTACCAGCGTGAAAGTTTGGGTGCGTGAAAGTCTTGTGTCGAGACGATAGGCCCGCGCACCGCCAGCCATGACCACTAGTGAAAACGCCTCGGGAAGCCGCAACCACTGCGAAACCGCCACCAGCTTCCCCCGGACTGGAAACATTCATGGTTATTTGAGCGAATGGTTGACACTCGCACAACAACGCAGATGCAAATTTTTTTATTTTATTTTTTCCCGTCTCTCTTTTTGCAGTTCTCTCTCTTTTCTTTTCCGCCCCCCCTTTTCCATTCGTCTAGTCTTTTTTTTTCTTCCCTGTTTTTTTTTTTTTTTTTTTTTTTTTTTTGGCGGGGGGGGGCGGGCGCAAGCAGGATTGCTTGTTGGGGGTATGCGATGCATCTCAGCAAGTTGAAGCGAGTATTAAGATCCCGAAGCGCTGGTGAGCAACTATCGGCAGGCATCAGGCTATGGGCACAATGTCCCAAACAACGTACAACATCCTTTGTAGAGATTGCCAGTGTGCCTAATCTCGATGTAAGAATGTCTACGGGTCACAAGACCGTGGTTTCTCATCAACCACCCCTGTTTCTGGCCAAAAGTTAGAAACACCGTGTCGTCTATTTCTGAAAGCGTTGACACGATCTGTTCGGTGATGCATAGCATACTTGGCACAAGTGCCGATACCGATGCTCATGCAGACGAGTCCAGTTCTCGAATCTCAACCACTTGTAGCCGATACTGACTGGGGGGTGGGGGAGGGGAAGTCTCCGGCCATTATTCGTGCTCACCATCTCCCATTTCAACTTTCACATCTATATATATATATATTTATATTCCCGAAGAGCTTTCTTCAGTAAAAGTACGTAATGCGAGGCAAGTTTAGGGCTGATATCACACGATGTCACTCAAAAAGTGCATTGGAATTTTCGGCCCACTTTACTTTCACATTGTCTAACGACCCGACTTCCGGAAACAGTTCATAAGGACATCGCTAATAATCATCCGCGCAATTCCGAGTCGTGCGAGCCCTAGGCAAAAAAAAAACAAAAGACAGTACGATGCGTATCACGTGATGTGGTGCTCACCGCGTAGGTGAGCAGGAAAAAAATCTCCTGGAAAAAATTTTTCTCCTACTTTTTTTCTCCATCACACTCCGTCATGTCCCGTCCTCAAGTTTCCGTTATTTCCGCCGCCGGCGAGAAGACCTCCGCCCAGTTGCCTTTGCCAGCTGTTTTCTCCGCTCCAGTTAGAGCTGATATTGTTCACTCTGTTTTCACCAGAGTTAACAAGAACAAGAGACAGGCTTACGCTGTCTCCGAGAAGGCTGGTCACCAGACTTCTGCTGAGTCATGGGGTACTGGTCGTGCCGTCGCCAGAATTCCAAGAGTTGGAGGTGGTGGTACCCACCGTGCTGGTCAGGCCGCTTTCGGTAACATGTGCAGAGGTGGTCGTATGTTCGCCCCTACCAAGACTTGGAGAAGATGGCACGTAAAGGTCAACCAGAACGAAAAGCGTTACGCTACCGCTTCTGCCATTGCCGCTTCTGCTGTCACCTCTTTGGTTTTGGCCAGAGGCCACAGAGTCGAGCAGGTTGCTGAGTTGCCATTGGTTGTCTCCAACGATATTGAGTCTATCTCCAAGACCAAGGACGCCATTGCTGCATTGAAGGCCGTTGGCGCTAACAAGGACATTATCAGAGTTATCAAGTCCAAGAAGATCAGAGCCGGTAAGGGTAAATTGAGAAACAGAAGATTTGTCCAGAGAAAGGGTCCTTTGGTTGTCTACGCCAACGACAACGGTATCACCACTGCTTTGAGAAACATTCCAGGTGTTGATGTCGCACATGTTTCTCGCTTGGGCTTGTTGCAGTTGGCCCCAGGTGCCCACTTGGGTAGATTTGTTATCTGGACCCAGGCTGCCTTCGAGTCCTTGGACTCTGTCTACGGCTCTGAGACCGTCCAGTCCTCCAAGGTCGGCTACTCTTTGCCATCTAACGTTGTCTCCAACACTGACTACAAGTCTTTGATCAACTCTGCCGAGATCCAGGCCGTCGTCAGACCAGCCAACGAGGCCAACACCAAGAGACCTCACGTCTTGAAGAAGAACCCATTGAAGAACAAGCAGGTTATGTTGAGATTGAACCCTTACGCCAAGGTCTTCTCTGAGCAGAAGTTGGGCTCCCAGAAGGTTGAGAAGAAGAAGGTGAGAAACACTCAGTTCGCCAAGCTTTTGAAGCAATAAGCGTGCTTTCCTGGTACGCTTTTCTTTAAAGCCTCAAGGCATAGTTACGTTTGAAACCCCATGCGAGTTGCAATAATACATGTGCTGAACCTGAATATGATTTGTAGTGCTGTAGAGTTGTTGTGGAGCTACCCACATTTGGATATATTGTCATCGAAGGAACATATTATGTTTGCGCCTTTTGATTAACCATCTCATCAATAATAGCGTGACTCTATATGCTTCTTTAGAAATCTTTCTATAGGGGGGGGGGTTGGAGTAGGAAACTAAAGAAAATGTATCTCCTATGTAGGTTTGTAAGCTAATGCCTCTTTGCTGTTTGCTCGAGGTCATAGCACGAGGGTATCAGTGAAGGTGAAGTTGTTGAAGAATGTGCTGATGAGCATAGGAATGTGGCTTCTAATTAAAAATGGACGACAAACGACAGACAAAGAAAAGAAAAATATCAGCAATAACACCCGGAATCGATTCCTTCAATGACGTGTGGCACCAGCCCTAGCCATGAGAACAGCAATGTCTCTTGTCTATACGGAATGGCATTTCCAACGGGATAAACCGTATTTATACAAGGAAATACAGAGTATCACAATAGGCTTCCATGCCGAGGTGATGCATTTGACACATTCAGCATGCCCGCATCAATGACGAATGCTAGTCTGGTTGTGAGCCACCGGAGAATCGAGCTCGCGCATGATACATTTACATGATGACAATACGAATACTGATAGTGAGTAAAGTAAAACTTTAAAATATATGCCAACAAGAAAGAAAAATCAAATTCTTAGAAAAACAGTTTACACCAAGGGGTAAACGTTCTCTTCAAAAGCACCCACTACGTTTCCAGCAGGACTGTACTCACAAATGGTGTACTGGCGCCAGATGTTATCACAAGAGACCATGGCACATCCCACCTTCGTGGTAGAGGCCCAGACGACTTGGGTGAAGTGTCCAGTTGAGGAACTGAAGCCTGGGTTGGAGAAGTCGTAATACTGAATCTCGCTGTACCATGCGTCGACTGGAGCGGCTCCGCCTGTGTATCCCGCGGCCAAGTTCTCACCATAAGGACCCCCCGAGTGAATTAACTGCACGTTATCACACGAGAACGCGCTGGCAGCGTAGTCGGCGGCGAACTCAGCCAAGGTCGTGTCCCAGGTTAAGGGATCGGCACCATGCAAGGCACGCTTCACGTTGTGCTCAGCAAGAATCTCAGACTCGAATGAGTTGAGGGATGGAGAAGAGGATGTTGTAGTGGACGACGTCGTGGAAGTGGATGAAGTCATAGTCACCATAGTTGTAGGTGTGGATGTGGGCTCTGTGGTGGACGTGGACGTGGGCTCTGTGGTGGACGTAGACGTGGACGTGGGCTCTGTGGTGGACGTGGACGTGGGCTCTGTAGAAGTGGAAGTCGTGACTTCAGTAGTTACCGTAGAATCCACGGCCTCGTCTTCAGCAGAAGTCAGGGTGCTAGTAGAAAGGGGTATCTCGGAGGCAATGGTGGAGGTCACGATCTCAGTGGACAGCGTAGGGGGTGATCCGTTGATGGTCTGCGTCACGTACTGCGTCATGACAACGACAGTCCTTGTCACTGTGATGGCAGCAGCATTGGACGCGGCAACGGAGGCGAGAATAGCGAGAGAGAGCTTCATTTCGGGAAGATACGCCAAAATTTGTTTTGAGGGATTTCAAACAGCTGGTGGGTTCTTTGAGGAATCCAAAGGTGAGGTGAAACACGCGTGATAGTTGCAAAGAGTGAAGTCGCGATAGAAGACGGCGAAGAAACAAAAGAGAGACAAAGATTCGGAGAAAGAAACCGCGAAGAACCAAAAGGCAGGGGTACACCAGAGGGGACGGGGCCGTTATTTTATAGATTTGAGAAGGGAAACTGGTAACTGGCCTAAACCGGCAGATATGTATCCACCATGGCTGTATGCTGCACCTGGAAGCCCGGGCGTATGGCGCGCTACCGTGTAGGTTCTGTATACTACAACGAAATCTAATATTTAAATGTGTTTTCAGGAGTGAGGAGTGTATATGGTACTAATATAGTGCATATTTTGTCTGGATCATGCATTACATCTGTCGCGGCTTAGAAACGGAAACGCGACTTTGACCAGCATTTCACAAACCCGACTGCACACAGAGCACGGGAACTTTTGCCGCGGGGTTGTTTGGGCGCTTCTCTCGTCTGCGTTTATGGATATACCGTGTTTTCGCAGGAGGCGTTTCATCATTCTTAACAGTCGGCTGAACGACCTCGGATTTTGGTTTCTGATGACATATTTTCATTTTACTGTCGGTGTCTTTCGGCCTATATTGCGTGGACTAACCCCTTGTGAATTGGGCTGGTTTTGTTTCTGGCCGGGGTGTTTGTGTTTGTGATCAAGCGCGGGGTGGGCTCCTTGTCGTGTTTGCATTACTATTAATAATCTCTTATTTACTTTTTTTGCTTTTGGGGCCAATTGTCAACAGGATTTGCCAAGCTTAAGCGGGCGAATATCTGTTTACTTTTGGGTGGGTTGTTCCCAAAATGCGCGGTCCTATTGCTTGCCATGCATGGACTTGGCCATCTGGAACGCACCATTATTGCTGGAACGTTGGTAATGCATATAACTAAAAAGCCTATATTTTGCCCGTGGGGAGTCTTCTTAGACGTGCGCTTTTTTTAAAAAAATGTTTTTGTTTGTAATTTTTTTTTTTTGGCAATGGTAAATATTCATATTTTCTCGATCTGAGCCCTTGAATGTCAGGTGTAGTATGAAAGTGAAGTGCTAATGACTCAGGGAAGGCACAGCCGTAATTTATGTTTAGTACCCGCAAAACAAACTGTATGTCGAGTGATCGGATGCACGTTGTCTGCTTGCTGTTTCAAGGGTGTGTTTCCAATTACTGGCCAGATTGGAGAAAAAGAGGATTTCTGCTCTGAATAAGCAAACCTCAAAAAAATAAAATAGTCAAAAAGGGAGACCACTCGCCTAGAAGGGACCTCTGGGTGGCACCATCCAATAATTCTGTATCTTCGAATGGGATTCATGCTTCTTACCGGTGATTGTACTACGACAAATATTACAAAGATGATGTGCTTTTGAAAAAAAAAAATCGAAACAAGTGTGGTCACTATTTAATTTTCTGTATGTCGGGTGTACTCAATGTCATCATGAAAGGATATGACATCTTTTCAATAAACGGAGAAACTAGTCAAGTATATTCCAACATGACGATATTTAAATTTGTCTGCCCCGCTTTTTTTTTTTTTTTTTTTTTTAAGTTGTTTTGCTTACGAGGGGTTTTGTTTTTTAAATTCTAAAGTCAAATTTACTAATCGTGGATACAGTAAACAAGCATAATGAAACCAAAACAAGAACTATGGTCTTTATTATTTATCAGCATGAAGCGGGTCTTGATGCGTATGTATTCTCTTAAATCAACCAAGACTCTTTTTCATCGGGATAAGCTAGCCATGTTCTTTTTCAGTAGTCTTCCATTGCCAGAAGTGCTTCCGAGTTAGTGACGACGCTTCTCCGTGTCCGGCGCTAACATTATTTTCTAAGTCCCTGGGATATGTGAAGTATGATTTTCAAAAACAAAAAAAACAGACCTCAACTCAGCAAAACTTGAAGATGCTTACCCAGGATTGACATATGGTAGAATGCCATATGAAGAATCACGAGGATTAATGCTTTTTCAATAAATTAATAAGGAGTGTCCATGACGCAACTTTCTTTCTGATAGTTTTGATTGCTCGAAGATGATTTTTGAAAAGACCTCTTTCATGAAATTAACAAACGACAAAAGCGTTACAAGCACATTGGGAACTAGTAAAACCTTGAATCATATTTACAAGTTAACTCTCTTGTTCGCCGGTAGCACTGACTCATGCCAGTGTTTCTGATGAGACTATATCTACAAACACGACAAGTGAGCTACCGCATGTCTGCCAATACAACTTTGTTTTAAGTTAAGGCACCAAGAGCAATGATTGTCCATGTAAGCTTAACTTGAATCAGGAGCCCTAAAAATCTTCTTGAAGAGCAATCCAAAACCTTAAAGTATATCTATCTGTGACTTTTGCTTTGCTTTCCAAGATATCTATCCACATCGGACCGAACGATGACCACTACTACCCAAGAGAAACATGTTGCTACAATGTACACTGGAGAATACGCCGGATTAAGCTTTCCTTGGGAAGATTGCTTTTATTCGGCACCAACATACCAGGCCCTCTTAACAACCTTTCCTATGAGCGAAGGTTTCGTCGACTAAAGACACATTTCTACTGGATAATGTTAACATCTAATAAATTTTGAGGAAAAATTAGCGCAGGCCTATTTTTTTTTGTTAGGGAAACGGTCACAGACTTTGAGCCAAACTTGAATATGTTTAATTTAAGATAGACGGGCAAACAAGAACGGATGCTTTTCACGCTCATAAGAGTTGTGCGCCCAGACAAAACCAAAATATGCTACTGACCATCCGTTGGCCACAATGTATATGTGGATAGATGGAAGACTATTGGCTTGCGGCAAAACTTAACCTAGCAAGCTTCATGGAACCCAAGTTTAGGCGATGTGTGATCTTTTGGGAAGAGAACGTAGAAGCAACAGAAAAAAAAAAAAAAAACAAGGCGACTTGCAGATTCTACCACGGGGGCGTGGTCACCTCGAGCTGCAGAAATGCACAAGGAAGATTTGAACCATGTATGGTAGGATACGCTACTGGGAGGTCCGAAAAATATTTTACAGGTTACGAAAAGTGGGAGTCTGCGGACATATTTCCGCTTGAGATTTCCAAACAGCATAACGACAGTATGCGTTCTATTTTCTCGATGTGTTGAGGCAACATAAGCAGGGGGCGGGGGCGCGGCTGATTATGTGTCGTGCGAAAGGTCGCCCCATTGGTGGCACAGTACCTAGGACAAGAAAAGTAGTACGTGCTACCGCGGCAGAAGGTGTTTATTCTAGAGAAACAGAAGTGATGTGATGGTTGCGAAATAGCCTGCGAGGCGCGAAGGGTTTCAAGGCTTAATTTTTTCTTTTACCCCACCCCCCCTCTTCTATTACCATTCAACAACCCGGATTTCCAATTTTCTGAGCGTCAAAGTGGATCGGTTAATCAGGCCCAAAAGATGGACCTCTATTAAAAAAATGAGCGTGCTGCGTTTGGTACAGGACCTGGGGCCAGTGACGGAAGGACCGGCCCGAGGCACACGAGAAATATAGGGGCGCGCACGAGAGGGAATGCCAGATCTAGAATGCACCATGTCACTGGCACAAAGAACTGGCAGGTTTACCAGCTTCTGGGTGGGGGCAAGTGACTCTCATATTCGGATACCCACAACGACCGACGAGTCCAAAAATGTGCGTTTTTCATTCTTTTTCATTTTTTATTCTTCTCTTCTACCGCACGGAATTTCAATATTATCTAGGGTCTACTACCAGGCGGTGCGGCTTGCAGATGGCCGAGCATCTTCGGGTTTGTCGGCCCGTGTGAGCCGTGGATGAGCATGGTGTATATTACATCTGTAGGGCCTGAATTCAAGTTTCGCGCCGGCTCTATCTCAAGCACCGAATCTGAGTGCTCTTGGCCCCAAAATCCGTTTTTTTATTTTATTTTATTTATTTCCTCTCTTCTTTCACGCGGCTGCAGCTACCCAGTGGCCGATCGTTTCCTTTTACTTCTACAATTATTTTTTCTTTTCTGCATTCGCTTTTGCCCGTCCGTCGATAAAAAAAAACATCTCGAGGGCCTTTTGGCGCCTCTCGGAATCCAACCTAAAGCACACCTCTAAAGGGTCTTTGATGCCGCCGGTCGTTGCACCCTCCTGAATACGTTTTGTGGTTTGCCCGTACGCGCCCGTACCCATAAACCCCAGTTTTGACATGTCACGTGGCCCGACTGCGGGGAGCTCGCGGTCCGCATATCAGCCCGCTCGCCGCTTTGATGTTGCGAAATTCCCGCAAGCCCACCGCCCAACCTTCTCGAAAACTCAGCAAAGAACACACACATTCCTATCTGCAATGTTCAAAAGCTTGCGTAACAAGGCGCTGAATCTCTCCACAGCAAATCTGCGCCCGCGCGGGGCTTCCCAGCTGGATGCGGCGGTCCACGCGGCGGTTCTTCTGCAAGTCCACGCGTTTGAAACCGCTCTCCGGGCCATGGACTTGTTGCTAGACGATCGCAATACGGAGGGCGTGCGCTTGTTGAAGACTGAGCATGAGAAGTATAAGCGCGAAAACGCTGACCCCGCAGCGGTGTTTCCCTTGGCGTTGGGACTCATGGAATTCATTGAGGCCACGTTGGGGTTCGAGACCGACGTCATGGAGCTGGCCCGCAAGTCGCTTGGCGAAGCCGAGAACGCCTCGCTCGCCCACGCCAAGTATAATCAGAAAGCTGGTCTAGCCACATCCCACATCTACCCACCGGGCACCGAGTTTCAGGTAACCTACGCCGAGCTGACGCTCTTGCATGCCTTGGTGATGCTTTTGCAGGAGAATAATACCATGATGGACCAGGCAAAGGCACTCTTAAAGTTACGAAAGGCATATCAGATCCTTGACGCCACATACAAAAAGATCAAGGAGCTGGAACGCTTGTTCAACAAAAACTTGGCCAAGTTCCGCAGGCAGTTCTCTAGCCACTCTATCAGCTCCGCTGATCTCCCAGGGCTCAACCTTCCAGAGAATTTGGATCGCAGCGACCTGGACAGTAGCTCAGCAAAGTCTCTCTCTCCAGATAAAGAGCTCATGCGCAACTTAGAGAAGGTCTACCAGATGCGTAAGGCCCGCATTGAGGGTACCAGCATCAACAACGCCCCACCTGCACTGAGTTTCCGCCCGGCTCAGATCAACTTATTTGTCGATCTGGCACTGCTGATTGCGTCAGGTAATAGCAGCAAAAATGTTGCCCTGGCTTCTCTCGCTGCATCCTTCCGATCTGCACGTGAACCAGATAGTGTGTCCCTGGTGAACGCTACATTCTTACAGGAACCGGCGGGCGTCTCGTCGTTGAACAGCAACAGTGAAGACGACAACGACAACGATGACAGTGAGAACGACTTTGCTGACGCATCCGACTTGTTGGACACGTCGCAGAACGGCACTGACCGCGAAAGCTCCATGGGGAGTACTAATGTTTTGTCACCAAAGTTGGGCTCCATACTGGCATCTGTGGTGTCACTCAACACCTCATTTAGCTCATTGAGCACGAACACCAATAAGAATACAGACAGCGATTCGCATTTGCACGTATCAACCATTGACGAGTTCATCCACTCCGGCGTTCAGTTATGCTTTGGTATCCTCCAAGTCGTGCTCTCCTTGATTCCACCTACTATTGGCAAAGTTCTTTCTATCGTGGGGTTTAAAGGAGACCGTACTACGGGATTGCACATGCTCTGGCGCACTGCGATCACTGCGCGTAACATCCACGGCGACTTGGCATTATTGTTTCTCTTGGTGTTTTACGACGGGCCAATCCAGTTCGTGGATACGGGCTTCCTGCTCCCTGGTCAGGCAGATGAGGACGTCAAAGATGTTATACAATTAGAGGATCGCTCTACCGTGACCGACGCGGAGCTTTCTCAGATCATTGACCACCCGAACTTATATACTCCCCAACTTCTCAAAAAGGCCAGGATCCTCTTTCCAAACAACTGTTTGTGGCTCCTACAGGAAGGGAGAATGCTCGTTGCTCTGGGTAATATCGAACAGGCCTTGCACATGATGCAAAGTTTTACCGACGACCCTAATTCTCGTGTTGAAATGGAGCAAGTAGAGGCTATATTTACTTTCGATCGGGCAATTTTTTACACGTTCGTTCATGACTTTGATAATGCAGCCCGCGATTTCAGGCGCATGTTGGAGATTAGCTCGTGGTCACTGGCCGTTTACTTGTTTGTCGCCGGTGCTTGTTACCTAGAGAAATGGAGAATGATCAAGTCGGGGATGCTTGAGTTTGCTTCCCCCGACGAGAAAAAAGAGAAACTTGCGTTTTATGAGCAGAAAGCTGATTACTACCTAAAAATTGCACCCACTTATGTGCCCGGACACGGAGAAAATGCTTCAAAAAAAGGTGGCATTGGTGGCTCGGGCAAACAGATGCCGTTCGATAAGTTTGTGTTAAGAAAAACAAAACATATTTTACTGCGTAAGAAGGCCCATCCAGATTTACTGTACATTGAGTGCGTTGGAACATCTCTTATTTTGGAGCTTATTTATTTCTGGAACGGATACTCCAGAATGTCAGCAGACAAGTTGGAGCAACTGATCCGCATGTTAGACTTCTCCATCGGGCCCCACGCCAAGTTTTCCGAAACGACTGACGAGGCAATGATCCGGCAATTGTTCAAAAGCATCGTGCTCAGAAAGATGGGGAAAGAAACGGAGGGCTTGCGTCTCTTGGATACGGAGGTGATCGCCAAATATGTGACACAGGATACGCCGGGGATGCCTTTTAAATTCAGGAAGTTGACGTACTCACCATACTTATACCCCACAGCTCTTCACGAAAGAGCATCGTTTTCATGGAAGCTCCAATATCTCACAGATACCGAACGTGCGGTCAATGAAAGCAGTGCGTGGTTGAAGAAGGCTGAGACGGTGTCTGACATCGGAGACTACGAGTTGAGCAACAGAACAAGCATGGCCATTAAGGCAGCCAGCGAGCGATTAGAGCAAATGAAGGAGACCCTCGGGGAAAAGAAGTGAGCGTTAGCGAGACGAAAGTAGGAACATGCCAATACGGCCTGAGGTGGACAGCCGTGGATTCACGCGAGCACGCACACGAAGAGATGAAATAGATGACGAAAGATGCCAAATATTCACAAAAATACAAAAGGTGTTTCTTTTTTCTTTTTTGCATTTTAATCGAAGTAGTTGTGCACCATCGTATATGCGACGTTGAATTGGAAGAGCACACTCAAGAACCACGCGATTGCGAGCATTGGGATGATACCTGCGAGGATAGTCATTTGGAGAATGCGAGCCGGGTTTGTAGTGGCCGACGACGCGCCGGTTGTGTAGTAGGAGCTGCTGACAAATGGCAACGAGTTAAAGCCGTAGAAGGTCACAATGAAGTAGTGTCCGACGGCTCCAAAGTACAATGTGTTGCCTAAAAAGACGGAAAGGAATGAGTCCTTGATGATGAGCACCGGAAGGAGGAAAAATTGCACCAAGTAAAGCAAGCACCAAATGATGAGAAACGAGTTGCAGTGGACATCGAAGCAGAAGACCCAGTCGATGTAGTTGATGTTGAGCCGGGACGCGGGCAGAAACGCTGCAAACACGCTGAAGGATGGGTTAAACAACTTATTGGACACAATCCAAGAGATCGTGGCAATCACTGCCCCAGACACGTAGAAGTCGAACACCACCATCGTGAACACGAGCTTGACTATGTCCCACAAAGTGGGCGAGTACGTCGCACCCCATGCAACTGCAGACACCACCAAGAAACCGGTTACAAGGATTAAAAACGACGGATCATCGCGCAGGTACAGCAGCCTCCCGCTGTGCTTGTAAGTGTAGTTGGAGCGGTACATCTTGCGTGGATTCACTATTAGGTGGAACACCTCCCACGTCGCCGTCTCGAAGTCGAGAGTCTTGGGCCGGACCAAGCGCTTGGCCAACTTACGCCAATGCGCCCATGACGATGCTTTTGCACCGAGTGCACGTGCTGGCGTCAAGTGGTGTGTGCCATTGCGGAGGGTGTCTGTAAAGGAGGCGCCCGATATCAGTGCCGGGGTTGCTTGTCCGCGAGTAGGTCCCCCGGTGTGCGGGAAAAGGTCCTGGTATGTGTAAGGCAAGGAGCCGCGGCTGGTCATAGTGCCAATGTCTACGTGCAGAGTTGTCCTTGTATGTGATGGCGAGAAAGTAGAGGAAGGAGTTTGGGGGCATGGCCTGGTCTATGGTTGGGCTGGCGGGAGGCTTCGTGGTGGGGATGAGGGAGGCACGGGTGTGTGGGTACGTTGTCGTGGCAAGTCGCCGAGAGGGCTCGCTGCTGGCTCTGGTCTGAAGTTTTTGGAGGGGGATTGATTGTGGCTCGTTTTTCTGATCTGCTTTCAATTTTGGATTTTTTTTTATTGCATAAGTGTTTCTGAACGACTAAGGTGGATATACAAGCCAGCGCATGTATGTATTGTAGTTTTAGTCCTCATCATGATTGGCCTGCGGCATCACCTGTATTGATCACCTATATTAATCGCCCATATTAGTTATCCGTATTGATCACCCGTATTAACCATCGGTATTGATCACTAGTATGGCAGGTTCTTGTATAAGCAGCACTATCAACTTTCTTGCAGGTCAGCGTCAAGCCCCAAGTCGTTCCATATCTCATGGAGGTAAATCCCGACGTTCTCCCGGGTGAGGGCGGGTCCCATCAGGCGTTGCTCCGCGGACGTTGACGTGAATCTGGACTCGTTCCGCTTGATCGACCCGAGAACACCGGCGCTGTACGTGATGGTAGCCCGGCCATTTCGCGTGGTTTCGGGCCGGCTAGAGAAGCGGAGCCGGATCTGCGTCCACTGTGACACAAGCGCCTCGTGTTGAATCCGTACACTGTATTCGGGTAGACTGCCCAAGGAACCTCCCGCGAGCATCGCTGCGCCTGCCGGGGCGGCTATCTCCTGTCGATGGCGGAGCATCTTCATATCAAGCACCTTTTGGTGCGTGCGTGTGGCGGGCCTGGTGCTCGGGCCGAGGCAGAGACCAGTCCCGGTCCTGGTCCCGGTTCCTGCTGTGTCCGGCACAGCACGCTGGTCGTCGGTGGCGATGGTGGTGTGGTCTTTCATGAGGTCAAGCACACTCGTGGCATTGGCTAGCCCGGCAATCTGGAGGAACGCCTCCTCGTAGTTCTCATCGTACACCCCGTCGAGGTCGTCGGATTTTTCTGCTTCTACTGTGTGCACCTGCTCGTCTCCACTGAGATCGCCCTCGCTGTCGGAACGGCCCATGGGCGTTAGCGAGAACATCGAGTTGTGGTTGCTTTTTTTCTCAGGGAACCGGCCCACCGACCGATCCTGCCGCGTGCAAGTCTCCCGCAACGACGAGCGTGAGCTGCACGCAGACGCTCTGATCACATGCGTATCGCTATGCCGCGGATCATACCCCTCGACGAAGCTGGCCAGAGCCAGGGACTGGCTGCTCGTGACAGACCGGTTCATATGCGTTAACGGCGAGACGCTGCCCTTCGGCGCCACTTTTTGTCCATGCGAGCCTGTGGCAACGTTACTACCAACTGCTAAGAGCGCACTGGCCGCCGGCTGGTTTAAGCTATAAGTGCCCCAACGTGTGCTGCCCAGCCGCCCAAAGACAGGCGCGGTTACCATTGGGATGTTTTTGTTTTTTGGAGCCATGTGGCTACCGCGACCGCTGGCGACAACGCAATGCTCAACATTCGACATTGAGTTCACGCGAGTGAGCTCGTTGCGGAGAGCAGTTTGCCGCAAGTCTTCGCTGGTTCGTGCGTCCCCAGTATGACTTTGGAGGTGGTACGAATTGGCTCGACGCCCGCTGTTCGAGTGGGTCTGCTGCTGATCGGCACCCATACCAGAACTTCCACGCACGACTTTGACGGTGTCTGTTTGTTCGTAGACCATGTCTGGAGATCACTTTGGGTGTAGCATCATCTGATCTCGTTTGTCGAAAGCTTATCGATCAATGAGCGTGCGATTTCCATGCTAGTAATTGGTGCTTATCTTGCATGAATCGCACTGCACGCCTGCACACACTGACACGGTGCAACTAATCACCGTGTGCAAGTTGAGAATGCCCAATTTACACACACTCTTCTAACCAACGAGTCAGAGGCAATATGTGGCATCGACCATGTCAGAAACAAAACGCCATAGGGAATATCTTGATCGATTGATTAGCTTTGGTTCTGGTCGTTTCCTTTATTTCCTTTCCTTCTTTTTGCTTATGAGCATGGGGTTTGGTATTCACACCTGCGTGCCAGGTGGATTGCTAAGTCCAAAAGAAAAAGACGACCAATATCGTCGAACAAAAAAAAGAAAATCCTAGAAACTTTTGAATTCAAGAGCCCTGAATTTGCCGGTTTTGAAATATTTGTAGGAGTAGTAAGACCAAGAGACACTCTAAGACCTGCCCTCTAGATGTATGACACGGTTTCTGAATACGCACACCAATAGTTTGCGAATGCCTGAGTAGTGAAATAACCCTCTTCGCATTCAGTTCCCATATTCTATATTGGAACTTTACAACACAAAAGTACCCGTTAATCGCATCATATAATTTTTTTTCTTGGTTCAGATGAGAAAATTCGATTCACTGACTTTTTTTTGAATACAGCGATGATAAGTCAGAAAGTCGCAACATTTTCAAATCCCTGTTTGATCACACGTCGTTACTTAATTCAGCCACAGGAAAGCAGCATCGGTGGTTCCTCATGCACACGGCCTAGTACTAAATTCCCATTCGTGTATCTCAAATATCAAGTTATTCAGTGCTTATCAAAATTTGGAACAGCAAAAGCATTTGAAGATTTTTGAAGCTATTAATCTCTTCGCATGCTATGGCCTGAACTCAATCGTAAAATTTAAAATCCATCGTCATAGCAGTCAATCATAAGCGCAACTTAGCGTTTATGATTATGGAACACCTTGGTTTGAAGCGGTCGGTATTGATAAACCGCATTTTCAACATAATGACCAGTAGCACTTGAAAATGAAAGATAGATGATTAAGGAGACAAAAATTGCAAGGTGCTTTGTTGAAGGCCCGTGTGAGCACATTCTATAAGCATATTTCTGCGGCGAACCACCAAAGAGGCCAAACTAATGATTTCGGTTCGTTTCAGCTTTATCTTAGCAGCAGTTTTTTCCGGCGAATCTAGCACTTTGATCTTCTCGAATAACTGCGAGAGGTCTTCTACTGTCTTGTTCAAAAAGTCTTGCATCCCTTCGAAGATCACGGAGAAGTTGGATTTTTTGAGATAGAACGCGAACACATATGTCCACATAAGCGTTTTTCTGCCACAGAACAAACTGTGGATTGCATCAGAAAGGAATTGCACATCGTTCCACGAGCTTGTTCGCTCACTACTGAGAGTCTGTGCTTTCATATATTGGAGCATGCACCGTCGCACCGCCTTTAAGGTATTTTTGTCGCCGTCCATGGAGACCTGATGCACAGTGAATCTTCTGTAGAAATGGAGATATCTTCCGAGTGATTGCTGTTTTTCTGACTGCTTTTTCTTGACTTCTTCGACCTCCTTTGGGTCATAGCGGTTACATTGGTAGTAGCTGGTCTTGTGAAGCGACCAGTCACCAAAGCAAATCCAGCAAAATTCATGGGAACATTTCCCACATATCATGTGATTGCAACCACCATTTTTTTCAATGACCGCCAGGCATGACGGGCATCCTTGTGTGTTGGCGTCGATCCAATTGACTGTTTCCGAATCATCCTCACAGCGTTTCACCCATGCTTTAGCAAGCCAGCAAGGACACGGCAAATGATTTTCGTAGTGGCACCTGAAACAGAACTGATGGGCATGTCCGCACGTGACTATATCCACCGAGCTTAGGTCGTTGTTCTGATGAGTTCTCGTGTCAGTACTTTGCAGCGACAGGGCCACAAGCTCTACAAACTGAGAACAATCCACGGCCGGACACCACTTGTATTTTGTGCGCAGGACATCGATGGCCAATCGTGCGGCAGAAACAAGAAGCGGATTTTTCAGAAGTGAATTCTCTCCTTGGAGGCTCGTGTTTGAGTCTGTAAAGTCCATCTTCTCGAATTGCGCATCATAATCATCTACATCGTCCCTTACAGGTAGATCAGGAAGCGCGCTATCTTCAGTAGCATCGCTGGTATTTTCTGGAAACGCGAGTGCTTCCATTTCACGGGCTAAATCGGGAATGGTGCTGTCTTCGACCGGGAGCTCCACCGCCAAGATCAGCGAGATGTCACTATACAGCAACAGAAGCATACACAGCGTGTCTATGCATCGAATCAAACGTCCACTCGAAAGAACCAGAATTACGTATCGCTTATAGCAGGGTGCACAGAACTCGTGCTGACACAGAAGCGCAAAAACACGGAGCTGGCCGGAATTACAACATATGGTGCATGTGAACAGATCGTATTCACAAAACCCAGAAGTCACCCCTGAAATTTCTGGCATTCCGCACGCATTCCGAAGCCGTGGCCAGTCGCTATAGTAGTCGCTGGTGACTTCATCGACCAGCCACTTCTTGTAATGGAGAAGCATCACCACCTGCTCGAGTGAAAAGTGTGGTAAGAAATCTCGTTGGAGTTTTTGCGCAGGCTCTACCATATGCTCGTATACATACCAGGAGATATTTAGCGGGCGATAGGTAATGGTACTATGCGAGTTTGACGATTTCAAAGAACGTTGAGACTCGGCCGCATCGATTTTAAAAGGCGATGTGGAGACAGACTGTGACGGGGAAAGAGGCCGCGAAAATTCATCCTGTAAGTCCAGGTCCAAGGACAGATTTTCGCATGATTCTAGCGAGACTTCGTCCTCGTAATCAAAGCTATATTCACATTCATCCAGCATGCGTTTGTATCTTTGATTGCGTGTGTTTCTGTGCTTGGCTGATTGAGATGGTCACAAGCCTTTGCCTTTGCCTTCAACTTCGAAGACTGCGCGCAATATGCTTAATTATTATTGAGTGCGCGTGAGCGGTGCCGCCAAAAGAAAAGAAACGCTGTCAAGGGACTAGTATAGAATGTTTATATTTTTTGCCTAGCAGGTACAAATTTCTAGGAACTGCCTCAAATAAACCTTGGAACTATTGGGAAATATAATCGGCACATCCAGCGTCCGTGCGAGTTGTGTAATGGAATACATGACGTGCGTAGATGCTCTAATGGTTTCTTCGAGACTTGGAGACGGTCAGCTCCAGATGTATATACGCCTACCAGCCGGAAAATAATTTTTCTTCAGATAAAGGAAGTGTTGATTTAACCTCATTTTATGTTCTCTTCGCTAAATTTTTCTGTATCCATTAGGTTGTGATCGTGACCAATGGTAGAAGATTGCCTGGTTTGCGTTCACCACAATACATTAAAAAAAGAACGGTGTCATAGTATGTAATTCATGCGAGGATATGTGCCAAGGAAATGGCAAACTGGAGGTTCTGATGCAATACCTATTTATGGATTAGCTCACAATGGATTCCAAATATAATCTTTGTTGGAATTGCGGTTTTGTTCTGCGTGAGACTCTTAATTTTTTGATGATAAGCAAATAGCAGTACCCATTCAATGAGGCTTTCAAATACATAATATAAAGTGTGTATTTTTCTTGAATTCTGGTGATAAACAAAAATAAACATGACCTCTTGCAACAAAAAAAATTGTCCATGTCAGTTAGTTAAGCATAGTAAGTGCTTTATTTAAAAGTTTTTTCTCATCGGCAAGAATGACCTCAATGTAACCTTTTTTATCCTCAGAAACTTCACCAATCGTTTTGTACCTGTCCAACCTGTCCTGTATCCATCTTTTCAAAACAGACTTATCCTTGTCGTTGATCTCTTCTGCCATGAGGTACTCCGATACACGCCTTTCCAATTTGCGTCTGCTGGACGGCCGGTACAACTTGTAATAGAATAAGTTAAAATGCATGAAAATAAGCCGCACAAGGGCGAGAGTTTGTGGGGTTGGACGCCCTTCACAGGATATTTTTGGCGAGAGTTGCCAATTCACGGGAACATCTTCTGCCTCAGGTACTTCGCAACATTTGTCTTTACATCCATCGACAGCCTCTCTTGTCTCAGGAACTTCGCAACATTTGTCTTTACAAACATCGACAGCCTCTCTTGTCTCAGGAACTTCGCAACATTTATCCTTGCACCCATCGGCAGAAATTGTTAGCTCAGTATCCTTATCATCATCTTCGCCATCATCCTCACCGTTTTGACAAGCGCTTTTAGAACAAAAGTCATTGACAAGATCAAACCCAACGTCTTCAAACCATTGAAGTTTGAGGTTCATTTGCTCTTCTGCCCGCGCAGTCTTTTTACATTTCTTTATTTCTCTGAGCATTTGCACCAGAAGCGTACAGGTGGTGTTTGGGTTGTCGGAGGTGACAAAGCCATACCGTTGCAATAAGTACGGATTCAGCAAATGATTACCGTAGGTGCTGAAAATTTCATACTCGAAATTTTTGAGTGGAGCGTGAACCAACACCATATCACAACACTTGGATCCATCTCTGAGCTCTTCGGAAACTTCACTTTCAAAGGCACTGGGGCTCACATTAGTCCCATCATCTATGGCCTCATTATCGCTAAGTGATACTGTAGAAACTTCTTCGTCGTCTTGAACTGTTTCAGTGTCGGAGTCCTCTTCCAATTTATGAATATCCTCGAGTGTTATGGGTTTCGCTTCATCGACATCAACATTCTCGTCATCACTTTCTTCTTTTATGTCTTCTATATCGCTTTGTTCTGACTCAGATTCTGACAGGCTGGAATCGCTATTCTCAACCAAGGCATTTTCGTCAAGCAACGCAGCAATATCGTAATTGGGAGTTCCATTCTCAGGAATCTCGTCAATATCATCACCTTCATCGTCTTCGTTGTCTTGAAATTCTTCTTCCGAATCTAGTTCCATGTGTGGACATCCGATCTCACCACATGATTTGCAAATTTCGTCATGGTCGTCACATTCGAAATGCACATTTTCACGCTCCTCAACAGTCTCGCCCGAATCGACGGGCGAGAGATGATTGAATAAATCTGCACCAGGTACAAGTGAAAGCCCATGATACTGATCTACCGGAAAGCATCGGGAAACTACTGCCTGTACATATCTGCCGAAAAGCTCGAGTTTGTCGGCACTCGGAGATTCCTTCTCAAGCAACTTGGGAACGGGTAATACGGCCTTGTTATTGTCTGCAAACTTGACACACTCAAGGTAAAATACACCCAATTCTGACGCATCAAGCATATGAAGTAAGTCACACTCTGTGTTGAAGAGTGCCTCTTTAGCCTCATCATCCCATAAACAGATTGGAAGAGGAGTATTTTCAGGAGAAAAAGATGCTAGATATGCGTGCCATGGTGAGTTTTTTCCTGAGCCCAACTCGTAGATGTATGTAAGGACAATGGCATGCATGCCTCTGGAAAGATCAATCGAGGGATCTGCGGATTCATGTTCCACGAGTAGAGAGTATAAAAAAGAATTCTTGGGTGAGAGGACATTAGACTTTGGGACCCGAAGCAAAAGACGATCGTGGGTTGGATCGTCCTTGTCTTTGAGTCGCCAGAAAACGCCCATGCCGCCACAAGCTGAAGGCTTGATCTCTACCAAATGATTGCTCCAATATGCATTCTCATTGAGCCATTCGAGGAGTCCGTTTATCTTTGAAGGTTCGGTGATGGCCATGTCCAAAAATGGTATTTTTTTGGATTAAGACTTTTTTGAGAAAGCGGAATCCAAGCAACTCACGGGGTCTCAAGAAGTAAGAGTTCATGTACCTTCACAGATGAGAAGACTGAGCACTGCTGCGACTGCAGGGCGACGTTTTGTTGATGTCCTTAAATGATATTATGCCTGTGAAATAATTTATCATGAGTGTGAATTATGAATATGAATGGACATGTTTACTTAGACACAAATTGCTAAATACACGTCTTAAAGCTCTGAAATATTTGCCAAGTCAGAAACCAGAAAGAAATGGGCTTTTGACGAGTTAGCGTTTTCTAAGAGTCGAAGTTTTTGATTCTATATTCTGAGCATTTTAATGCCACAGATTTGTAGTGAGAAATTTAACGTATCATCTGACGTTGTCCCTGTCTCCCAATTTCTTTTTTGACGGGCACTACTTTTGTTGGTTGTTGCACTTCACATGAATATGCTAGCCTACCCTACTGATGCATGGGGGCCAACAAATGCACGCGAGGTGCCTATCAATAATGGAGTATAATTGTGTGATTGAGACCTGGTACATTGGAGTAATCCCAGGCACGAAGTCATTTGGCGATACAAGAAAAGAACCATTTACCTAAAACCTTTTTTTTTTTGAAAAAATAATGAATATACAAAACAGTGATTGTATTTGCTGATTAATATCAAATCCGACCCATGTTTATGAGTTCAAGCAACTCAAAGACGCGAAAACCACCACCAATAATGAGTATCGGCAATGAAAACAACCACAGATCGACATATTACTATGAAAAAGAACATCTATATTTCAAACACTACTACTAAGTATGGTTGAGACTTTGCTCTTTGAAAAACAAAACGCCAGTTGTAAGATACCCATGCGTTAATTGGGTAAAGGGGACTGTATATGATGCTGAATTTGAACGAGACCTGGGTCTTGCCGGTAGTGCATAACTTGTCAAGAGTTACCCGGAGAGGGCCTGATGACTATATAACCAGCGCAGCCTCCAGCTCCATATGATTTTGAAAACCAACCATTAGTAGTGGTTATACTACTCTATACTAAGTATAACTTTGTGCCTTCGGGCACACTACTGTAAAGACCCAGTTATATCCTAAGTACGCCGCGTTCGCGATAGCGTGATCTGGGTATCAACGTTCAGCTAAGAGTATGCCTGACCTTTTTAACAGATTGGCCACAGGATACTTTTCGTTTCGGTCTTTTAGAGCTTTGCATTAACAAGGTTTTGGATAAGTTCCGTCGCTAGGCATGCTCTTATGGGCTTGCCATTGTGCGGGGGATCAAAGCCTGGTGCCACATTTTTTTCTGTAGACTGCCCAGTAGTAAATTGTTTGTTAATCAATCCCTTTTTACTCATCAAGCCTTGCTCCAAAGGTCCTCAGCCAAAATTCTCCTGCGAGAAAATTTGCACTGGGTGCGCACATATGATCCCAATCACCGCGCCCGCGCACGGTCAATTGGCCTGCACATAACTGCACAAGCGATGTTCAACCCGGGACAAAGAATGCTATCTTTCTTGCACGACAAAAATAATGGCGCATAGATTACTTGTGAATGTGGTTTTGACCGGTGCCACGGTGTTTGGCCGTGCGTTTACCGAGGCATACAAACAAGCTGCTAAGGCAAGTGCCACGGCGCAGGCCACGGGTGCTACGAAGGCAAAGTCTGCGGGTGGTATACCCTTGGATGAGGCGATGAAGATCTTGGACATCGACCGCAAGAACCTTTCCATAGAGGAGATAGACAAGAAGTACGAGTATTTGTTTGATGTGAATTCGAAAGAAAAGGGAAACTCCTTCTACTTGCAGCTGAAGGTGTACTACGCGATGGATGCATTGAAGAAGGAGCTAGAGTATCTACAGAAAGTGAAAGCGAACGAAAAGGAACCGTCGGTTTAGTTCCGTGGGAGACTGGGTGGAAACAGAGGAAGACCAAATGCACATCTGCTGCATGGCTTTGGATGTAGCTTGGACGATCGGCCTGGTTATTGGTAAGGGAAGCACCAGATGCTCCGATATGTACATATATACCAATGAAGACATACAGAATAGGAGATGCTGAAATTGAGTGCTCACCGCCTGTAGTCGTCACTGGCGATGGCTCCCCCGAATTTTCTAGGGGAGTTAACGCAAATGCATTCTTCAAGGTCAACACATCTCTCCCAAAAAAAAAAAACAAAGATAGACAGCGGTGCCCGGGGCCCTATACCGATTCAAAGTCTCTTATATACTGTACTCCACCACGTATTCACTTTAAAAAAAACCTCTAGCCTGGTAGCCAAAGAAAAAGAAGAAAAGAACCAAAATGAATGGATAAATATACTCATATGCACATACTAATATTCATATTCCCAAATTTATACACATATGAATACATCGTGACATGAAGTACAGCCGTTCGCAAGAGTAGGATGCCTCGCCTCAGCCTTGTCTCACCAGAGTGCCGATTTCTCAACATCATCCCAGCATTTTTCGACCTGAATTTAAAAAGCCATGTAAAGAATCCAGATTATCTTGCATGCTTCTGGAAAACCCACCCGCTTTTTCTGCCCGTGTTGGGCTCGTTTCATTTACAGGACAGTCTCGTATAGACCAGCAAGTCACGTGACTGAACGCTCTCCGTATAGGTACGACACCAAGTATATCCCAGGCTCATTCCATCCATGTACACCCGCTTTTTCCCACACTCTCCACATGTCACCCGGCCACGAGCAGGACCAGCTTTTTGCGGACGCGTCCACGCTCCTCATGTTTGCCTCGGCCGCGGCTCGCCAGCGGCTGCCGCCGCAACCACAGCCAGGCGAGCCCATAGTTAGCGACCAAGTTACCTATCAGCGGCCTCCGAACCCTGAAAACCCGCCACACTCCCTCCCTAAACTCACAAACACACACCTGCAGTCGTTACCAGAGTCTTACGAGCACCAACCACTGCAAATTCCGCCGCTTTTACCGCTGTCGATCGCCCTGCCGGCATATGCCAATAACGGATTTCAGACAGGTCCATCTACCGCCATTAGACTCCCGCAAAGGCCCACCCAGAGCGTGCTTCCGCCTCTAAATCCGCTAACCGCGGCACGAGGATCTTCTGCAGCGATCGGTGTTCATCTTCTGGCACCCGCCGCGTTCTCGTATGCACCGCAAGGACCGCCCAATATGCGCTCTGCGCCGCCGCAACTTCTGCAGGCTTCCACCCACCCCAGCCCGCAGGTGGCTGGCCCACAACTTGCGCCTGCAGTCAGCACAATGGGATATGGATACTACGGTGTCGAGACTGCCCCGCTGATGGCACGAGGCTCACTCCCGCTGATGTATGACGCAGGGCTTTCCGTGTCCCGCCTGGTCATCGCCCAGTCGCCCACGCGGCGTTATAGTCACGATAAAAACACTACTTCGGCACCCGAAAACATCACTCACATACCCATAGAGACTAGCCGTGGTGCCAGCTTGCCCCGTCAGAGATCGCTCTCGCCTCAAACAGTGACTCCTAGTACACATGAGTTTCTCACATCGGGCAACTTACCGGCCCCACACCGCCGGACGTTATCGAACCAGGGCACTAAGCGGGCGGCCGTGGCAACGCCCGCGGCTTCACCGGGCGTTAGTGCTGGGCTCTATTCGCGTGGTATCAACGTTGAGCTGGGTAAGCGCAGCACCGACAACGCAATGATTGCGGCAGCGGCCTTGGCTGCGGCGGCCGACATTCCATTTCCACTGCGCGATAAAATTGCCCCAACGCAACGCCCAGACTTATCTGTGGACACGTCGACTAAAGAAGTGCCTACTTCTGATTTAACGCTTGTGCGAAAACCTTCCCCGCGCATGAACCTACTCGGAAAGCATGTCGCCAAGATAGAAGAGTCTGCAGCGACAGAAACAGAAGATGACGAGAATAAAACAGAAGATGAGCAGGCATCGCTGGCAATACGCGAGACGTTTGACCAGAGTGACCTCCCGTCTGAGATAGCCGGGGACTGTGTGCCCGGTATCAATATTGAAGAGAAAAGCAGCGCCAATACCTCTGGAAGTAGTCAATCAACCGCGGTAACTGAATTCACGGAGTCTATACCTACCACCGACGCCTCACTCACCAATATACCGCAGAACACCCATGAATCACATACAAATACTCATCTAACCACTGCCGACTTGTCACCATCCACACCACCCTCGGTAGTCCCCTCGGTACCTCCTCTTGTTGATTATAAAGTCGACCCTGATGCCGGCACAATTGGGTGTATATGCGGTATCGAAGAGGACGATGGTTTCACCATACAATGTGACATTTGTTTTCGTTGGCAGCACTGCTCATGTATGGGATATCTCACCAGCGATGCTGTTCCAGAAGATGAATATAAATGCTACTATTGTGATGAGCTGAAATGGAATAAAATCGACCCTGATCAGTGCCGTGCCGCAACCATCGCAAGACTCGAAGCCGAAAAGGTTAGCGAGGTCCCACAAAAACCACCCCCACCCAAAAGAAAAACACTGAGCTCTGGAAACGATGATAAAAAGCGCAGGCGCCTGGAAAAAGATGCGAAGGCATCAGAAAAATCTCCAATGGAAAAGCGGAAATCTCTGAGTGCGGGCTCGCCCATTTTGAAAGCGGCAATGCTTCCAGAGATTTACAATAAGGACAATCCGCTTCTTGAAGATGGTGTTACGGCAGAGCAGTATCAGGGCATGTATTACCGTCTTAAGGAAAATGACTTCAAAACGCCCCAAGTCAAGACTTTGCTCGCCGATGTTGGTGTGCGGTGCGAAAAGTTGGCAAAAACGTCAAACATTTACGAGACAATGTCTTTGAGTCAATATAAACTTCTCAAATTCAGCAAAGTCAATTTGCCCAATCATCAAAAATATCTCCAAGAACGAAATGAGCCTCGACGGAATAAAGGTGTGAACAAAACAACGGTCAGAGTTAAAACATACAGCGAAAATCCCAAACAGAAATTTGTTTCTGTGATGAAATATGGTCTTTTTATCACTGAAAATTCTGCACAAAGTTCAGGGGAAGGATTGATCCCGGCGGGGTCTGTGATCATTGAATATCTTGGAGAAATAGACTCATGGGAGCTGTATGTCAACAACACAATTAACCAGTATTCTCTCTGGGGCACTCTCAAGCCTAAAGTGGCGAAGGTGCCGGTTCCAAGCTCGGATGTTGATTCTATCGATTTTATTGTTGACTCTAGATTTGTCGGAAACGAAGCAAGATTCATTCGAAGGTCATGCGCCATGACTGCTAATTGCGAGATTAGGCCAGTTTATATTCCTCTGCTTCAAACCTTTAAGTTTTTGGTTGTTACCACACATCCAATCACGATTAAGGGTGATAACTTGGAAGAAGAATTAAGGCTTCCATGGGATTGGGATCCTATACATCCAATAAATGAGATGTTCAGACTAGATGAAAAGGGTGAATGGGAGGAGGGAAAACGGTTTGAGGACTTTTCAGAGCAGGAAAAGGCTTACCTTATATCTTGTGTGGACACTATTCTTAATTTTGTCGAATGTGCTTGCAACACCAGCAGTGCCAGTAACCAGTGTGCAATTTTCAAAATCAAGAAGGCAACATCGTATCTCTTACGATCCAATCGAAAAACTTTGAGTCTCGGCGGAAATGGACTCAGCAAATCAAAAGAAGAACTCGTGTTGCCAAAAAAATCAAAAGAGTATGTCTCATGGAAACAAAGACTTATTGAAAGAGACAACACAGTGCTTGAGAAGAGTCCGTACGTACAAGGCGCACTTATATCTCAAAACCGACCCCTGTCTAGAAGAGGATCACCTACTCCAAACTCGATTGATCCAGAATCAGAATCCGTTCAGTCCGTGGAAATGGAAAACAAACTAAAGTCTTTTAGAAACACACACAAAAGAAATTTTCTTGAAAAAGCTCGCAAGGTTTGTCTCACGGAATACAATATTAATTCTCAAAGTATTGATACAAACTCCCTCGCTTCGTCTGATATTCCACCTGAAGGAATGGGTATTCCGCTCACCAGTGAAGTATTAGCAAAGATCAAAAATCAGGTGAACGAATATTTCCAACCATACCAGAAAGTCCAACCAATTGTGAATATTCTGACTGATGTCAAGGAAGTCAACCTTGAAAAACTGTCTAAAGATACTCTTACTACTACCAAAGAAACACTCCTGGTTATTGCAGCGGAGAAACAACCTTTGGTTACCCAAAAGCCACCAGTGGTGAAAAAATTATCATTTGCCGACTACAAGAAAAAAAAGAAATGATCAAAACATTTTCATTTGATAGGGGCAGCTTAGACAAATACACAGATGGATATAATTTGAATGCAAAGAAAAAATGAATTTTGGTTTTTTTATACGGGAAAACAAATACTCGAAACTAAAATTATAGTGCGTTGCAAAACAATCTCACTTTTCCCTCACAAAATCTTCCGCAACAATGTTGGATTTGTTGCACATTTGCTGGAATATACTGTTGGTCAGAGTGAACAAATTCCAAGGGGTATCAAATTCCTTAATCTCACCTTTGTCCAAAACAAGGATCCGGTCATAGTTTAAAATAGTTTTCAAGCGATGAGCAATGCATAAAATGGTGCAATGTTTGAACTCTCTCACAATCGTGCTCTGGATCTTGTTATCTGTCTCATAATCCACAGAGGATGTAGCTTCGTCTAAGATTAAAATCTTGGAACCTCTTACCAACGCTCTCGCGAATGAGATAAGCTGTCTCTCACCAAGAGAAAAATTTGCCCCTTCATCATCGACTTCTCTTTCTAAATGGAACTTGTGCAAATTTTCGCTTCGCTGATCTTGAGACTTGATCACGGACAACTTACCACTCTCAATCAAGCCAGCCCTCACCAAAGCCATCCACAACTCTTCCTCTGGGCTGTCGCCGAAAGGATCTAAATTTTTTCGAATTGTGCCTTTAAAAAGGACTGGATCTTGAGGAATGATCGATAACTTCGAGCGCAAACTGTGAAGACCAAGTTTTGAGATATCAATACCATCGATTTCAATTTTTCCAGATTGTAATTCTGACAATCTGTAAAGAGCAGCCATGATCGACGATTTACCAGCACCTGTTCTGCCGCATACGCCGATTTTTTCTGTTGGCTGGATGTCCAAATTTAAATTTTTCAAAACAAGAGGCAAACCTGGCCTGTAAGCCAAAGATGCATTCTCGAACCTGATTTGGCCCGATTCTGGCCAAGATTCTGGCGGAGTCGTCTCAGAGATGATTGAAGATGCTTCTTGCGGTAATTTAAAGGCATACTCACATATCCTCTCGACAGAGTTGAATTCGTTTTCTGCTTGTGTTAACATTCTCACTAAAAGAGATAACTGGCCCGCGATTTGTAAGACATAAGACAATAATAAACCAACGGATGAAGCACTAATGTTAAACACACGGAACACACAAAGAAGAGATATCACTAACGAAAGGATCGTAGCAACAATATCTAAATGAATCGCCAACCAACGTTGATTAGCGATAGTAACATAGTAAGATTCGTTCATGTGGTCAATGAGAGTACTATTTCGATCAATAAACATATCTTTTCTCTTATATGCTTTAATAGTATCCATACCACTAAGTGTTTCGTTGAAATTATTGTAGACCAAAGATCTTTGTACAGCTTCCAAACGCTTAATTTCGCGTCCTGATGCTTGGTAGAAATTTGAAATAGCAATGAAAATGCCTACCAACACTGGGATTGCGATTGCAAACCAAGGAAGATAAACGACGCAAAGAATGAGAACGCCCACAATGTTGGAAAAAATGTAAATGACCATACGAAGCAGATTACCAATCTCATTGTCCAAAGTATCCGTATCTTTAGTAAATCTGTTAATAATTCTTCCCATGGGAGTCGTATCCATGTAAGACATGGGAACACGCATCACACGTTGGACTGATTTGATATTCAAGACGGTAGATGCCTTTATTGTCATGTACGCAAGAAACATAAACTGCACGGTAAGAAAAGTGAGAGATAACACGGTAAACATGACGTAAAATCCGATGTAAAACCCATTGTCTTTATTGGAGAACTTGTACCCTGTCCAGAATGACAACCACGTGTTTGTGAATAACTGACAAAAGACAGTCAAGATGGTGAATATTATAATAATGGGCACAATTGTGAAGTGCTTATAAATCCCAGATCCATACTTGACGTAGTTCTTGATGACACTGAACGAAATAGCATTTATAGCCTTAGTTTCGTCCATAATCAAACGTCCATCATTTTCTTTATTCGCATCATAATCATAATGAGCAGCCTCTTCGTCTATTACAGTGGACTGCCGCGTGACTTGCTTCGCAATAAGTTCTTTTTCGGCTTGAACTTCATCCAAGTCTTCTTCTTCATTATCTTTCTTTTCAGCGTTAAATGCCATCAAATCTTTGAATTCAGGAACCCTTGTCTTCAAGTCATCCATAACACCTACTTCAATTGTACCGTCTCCTTTCAAGAAAACAATACGGTCGGCGTCTCCAATCAATGCCAACTGATGAGTAGCCAAGATACGGGTTCTTTCAGACATTAATCCAATTAGACAAGAATTGACAATATGCTTACCAACTCTCGCATCAACAGCACTCAACACATCATCTAGTAAAATAATATCGGTATCGGCATATACGGCACGGGCTAAATTGATACGCGCCTTTTGGCCCCCCGACAAGGTAATACCCCTTTCGCCAATTTCTGTCTGATCGCCAGCTGGAAGAATTTCCAAATCGCTCTCAAGTGAGCAGGCGTAAATCACATCCTGATACTTTTTTTCATTCAACAGGTTACCAAATAAAATATTTTCTTTAACAGTAGTGTTTTGAATCCAAGGTACACCGCAGAGTAAAAGAGATCCGTTGATGTCAACATGACCTGCCTTCCTGCCCATGAATCCAGCTATGGCGTTCAAAAGTGAAGATTTACCAGTCCCAATAAGGCCTGTAATGGCAATAAACTCTCCTTTTTGAATTTCCAAATCGATGTTGCGTAGAGAGTCGAAAATTGTTGCTTCAAGTGATTCAGAAGAAGAATCAGTTGAGAACTCCAGCTTCACCAGTTTCACAGGCTGTAAGTGTTTTTCAGTTATTGAGTGTTTGTCTTCATCAATTGTTTCTGATTCTGACGATGTGATTTCGGAATCTTCTTTCTCATAAGAATCCCATTTGAAAGTCGCGTTAGTTATTTTCACTGACAAGTTTTTTTTAGTCATGTATTCGATCATCTCTGGACGCACTTCTGTTTGGAGAGCATCTCTGTCAGACTCCTCAGAAGCCAAAAACGCACCAACTCTTTGGAGACCAACTGCAGCATCAGCGGCAGTACTCAAAGCCAAAGGCAACATAAACACTTGCTGCGTCAAAGAATTAAAGAGTGACACTGATGAGAAGATGTCTGCAGGAGACCTAGTGGAACCCAGCGTAGCATACGAAACTAAGAACGACGACATTGATGCAAATAGGGTTAATGACATAGCCACTGATACAATCATGTTCCGTACCATTTGCATGTTGTAAACTATATGCATCTCTTTCGTCCTGTTTTCGGTAATGCGTTCGAGGTATGGATTTTCCCATGAATAGAATTTGATCATCTTGAGGTTGGATAAGACTTCTTTCATGTAATTGACACGAGTATCAGTAAATTTGTTGGCACTAGCTCTGTAAGCGAATAACTTTTTAGTGACAAGACCCATTCCAACAATAAACACAAATATGAGACCGATTCCAACCATTGCTGGAGCGCCAATGTTTTTGCACAAAATTCCAATAGAGATTCCTACGGCCACAGGAAATGAGAGGATGAAGGGCTGGAAACCCATGGCAAAGTCAATCCGAGCCAAATCTGTACCCATCATTGATGTTATTTTTGACGCTGGGTAATCGTGCTTCAGTTGCCCATTCAACATGAATGACTTATCTAAAATCGCCTTGGTTAAGACAGACTTAGCTTGGGCACCGGTCAACATGGAGTTCTGGAAGGTATGGTTCATAAGAATGCCAATCACAAGAACTATAAAAGAACTTCCGAGGGCGTAACCCACACCATTTCCTATATTGACATCGATGTTATACACCCGATCTTCCACAAACTGGATTAACTTCTTTGTAAGTAATGGTGAAGCAGAGGAGCCAACAGTGGCCAAGATTAAGAGAGTACACGCAAGCGAGTACTGCCATTTGAAAGTAAGAAAGAGTGCTATAGCGAGAAAGTTTTTGGATAACTTAAGATCGCGCGCGTCCTCAGCAAAGGGAACAGATGAAGATTCCAAGGTCTCGCCTCTGGCCTTAACTTTGGCAAGTACGTGAGCATGTCGAACCTTCCTCAACCGGCTGGTGAAAATTTCCTCGAATCTCTTGGTCAATGTATCAACTTTGATATTTTCGTTGAGCTTGAACATATCGGGAGGCGTCAACGTGCGCTTATATCCAACTTTCATTACAGGATGCAACCACCAGAAAAATATATAGGACATGAAGTTCACCTTCGTAGGGTATTCTAGCCGTTCATCATCTTCTGGAATGGGCGGTACCGATTTGGTGAGGAACGGAGTTAGAAGCCGCTTTTGTAGTTGTAAGTCAGACATTTTTGGTGGGTAGGGGATCAAAAATGCCTAAGCAGCTAAATCAAAAAAAAAAAATCGTAGAGAAATTGCATGTGCCAGGTAGGATAGCACATTTATTGCTGGTTATATACGCGGTCCGCATATATGGGAGGTACTCCGGTTTTCGTCATGGCGGAATTGAGGCAGCAAGTCATAAACGCAGGTGGCCCTTCTCATACAGAATGCGTCCGCGCAAGTTTACCTTTGGCAATATTGCTACGAATGAAATAATATTTTTTATTTTTTTTCTACCCAGACTGGTGTAAATGTTTTTTCCTCAATGAAATTTTAGCGACGTGGTAATTCATGGATCCCCTCTATAATTTGAAGAGGCAAGGTTGTTTGTAGGTCTTCGGGATACTCCTCTCGGGTGGCGCTCAGAGAAATTGCCGAAAGCGGACATCTCGGCCGAGTCCCCTCGCAAGGCATGGAACTCATAAGTTTTACAAACTATTTTTCTGACCGTAAATTTCCAGTGAGCCGCAATAAGTAATCGGAACAATCACAAACGCATACATTCAAATGATTTGTTTTTTTTGGTATAAACTCAATTCACCTGTATTTCGGACAAGTGACTAGCATTGAAAAAAAGCAATGCTCAAACAGCTCGCAAAACCTCGACTAGCCTTTTGCTCGAGTACTTACATCAATGGAGGGCACGCTAAATAATCTGGACGGTCTGACTCCTTCAACGATACATTTTTCTTTAAGCTTCCCCGACTGTATATGAAGTAGATAATATTATGAATTGTTTAGATACTGAGAGTGACCGGCACAATGTGTATCTGAAAACCCCAAGATTATCCCAAAACCCCGCGGTGGCGACATACCTATTGTACACTGCAGGGCCGCACGAGGCAATGGCTCTGTCATGCATATGAAGGTTTGTTTTTCAAAACTTCGTTAGCAAGGGAAATTTGTTAACTGTTTTTTCGTTATGGAATAATACTTAAATTTTGAAAAAACTTCAATTTTGCTACACACAATTCTTGCATAGCCATGTTGCTGTCTCTTTTTGGTTTAGAGATGATGGAGCCAACATTGAAATCTCTTAACCTAGTCTACGCAATAGGTCAAATGAGCAAAGCCACAGAGTATGCATATACGCATCATTTAATCCGACGCTCATTGCATGGCACGCCGAGCAGCAGGTACCGTTCCCGCTTAGGTGTGCGAGGCCGGAAACCGGAACTAGCGAAGTTCCGGCGGAGTCAAACTTTAATCATCTTCTAATAACAATGTATGCAATGAATCCGCACGACCAACATAAGTATTTCTGGTGCCCAAGGTACATGGTAATTAAGTTGATTTTTGGCGTCTGTCCAATTGTTTGAACAAGGAAAGAACCGATATTCAGGTTTCAAATTAATTCTTAAAAAAAAAAAGATTTATTTCCTAATTTTTCTAATTTTTTATGATAGTCTACCATACATGTGATACAGATGTGAAAACAGAATACACCGGGGAAGTGTATTTCTTGAATAAGAAACAATTTTGAAGCTATGCATACGAGAATGCAGTTGGCTCCAAATCAGACACGCTTTCTATGGGCATTCAAATCTTTGTTATCCAGCTTAATCCCCCGTGATCATTCTCGTGATTCATGCTTCGTACATGAGCGTTTCCAGTCCGTTTTCAAAGACAAATGTCCTTCGCAATAAGATGGTGACACAGTTAATACACCCTGTTCACCAATAATTTTCTGATATACGGCTTATGCAAATGATCAAAACTGAATTTGAGGAAGTCAGAGATTAAATATATATACATATATATTGCAACTAGAGGAAACAGTGCGCTATGCGCACCTAGAGAGGCCTATCGTGTTTGAACGAGGTGGGCCCATGTTAATAGTACAATGTCTGAGTACATCAGTGACAGTCAAACATGGCAGATGTATGTAAGCGCAGACAAAAACAAGGAGCTTAGGACGGGTATAGTGAAGTTATCATCGAGACCAACCACGTCCACGGCCTCGGAGATGGATGCAATTAGACCTGTGGTAAGTGCATACGTGTGGAGGTTTATCCTGCTGCTGCCAGCAGTGTAATAGTCATCGGCTGAGCCTTTTACATGGTAATTTGTGGCAAGAACTTCATAGTAAAGATAGCACACGAGCACACCCACGAAGAAGCTGGCAGTGCATCCAGCAAGAGACTTTCCGGTCGACACCTGTGGCGTGTATTTGCCCAATGCGCGTCCGACAGTGGAGGCAGCGGTGTCTGCCCAACTCAAAAGGAGAATACTTACAACGGCGATGTCCTTGGCTGCGAAACTTAGAACTAGCGATACGCCTCCGAGGTAAAATACTATGCCGTTGCACGACTCTCTTTCCAGCGTGCGGATGAGATATTTTACCCACGGCAAGACTGCCTTGTTCACTGTGGTAGATTTCAACCGCACCAACTCAAAAAGAGAGGTGGCAATGAAGATTACCCAAAGGGGCCACGCAATTTGGTGCGTCAGGAAGCCGCACGTATAAAGATAAATAGTCACGAAGCCGATCGAGGAATGGAACGCCTTGCGAGGAATCTCGTGTTTTAGTAAAAATGTTTGCACGGCATTCTTGCCGTCACTTTTGCCAACGTGGTTTGTCTCTGAGTTTGGATCCTTTAATGCGATACACGCACCGTCAACAAAAGAGATATGTTTACTCAAGGTTTCGGTTGCAACCTCGCTTCCAAGATCCAGAGACGTCTCAGAATCTGTGCCAGAGTCATACTCAGATTCATCGGAGCTGTCTGTGTCAGACGCGATGTATGTTTGGTCATCTTCGTCGATCGTTTCCTCGAAAATCAAGCGGTTTATTACGGTATTCAGCGTGGAATCCACACCGGTAGTTGTGCTGGAGACTGAAACTACCTCGGCTAGCATGGGTGTTGACGGTAAGCTCATTATGTAAACAGGAGTCGTAGAAGTACCGTTAACTTTCTCCTCGTGATGGTCTGGATAATTTGTGATGGTCCGGGTTCAGGATTTTCGGAACATGGCGAGCACCCGCGTTTATTTTGATTTGCACGTGACATTAGTGAGATGGCCCTTGAATTGAATACCTTCTGGTGTATGAGGGTATCTTCTTTTTTGTTTTGTTAAGTTCCAGAAAGCTTGTCAATTCTGCTTACTAATACATCTTTCCGCTTAAGAAATTTCTTCTGGGTACGGTGGCTGTACCAGTCATATCATTGATTGCATATATTTTTGTCGATGGGATTAAATTACCAGGACTTTCTGTGCGGTGTCCGGATCGGAGCTGTGACGAGAAGAATATATATGCTGGTTTTAGTTAGGGAGCATGTTCTTTCTTTTCATAGGTGTTATCATGAGTATCCCTTAAAGCCACTGTCCACGATGGCCATATAACCTCATAAATATTGTCCTCAAAAGATACTGGTTATTTCAGACTAGATGTATCTGTGAAGTCATCAAGGAAGTATTGGTAACGACGTTTATTCTTCTGTGCAGTAAACAAAAAATCAGTGAAAGTTCTTGTCTTTCTTGCCTGGATTATCAGAAAAGTTTATCTTAATTGAGAGGCATATCGATTTCCTTTCTCAAATTTTGTTGTTTTAGTGTCCGTTGATTTATTGGTATTTTTTTTTCTCTCCCTGATTGTTTGCGATTCGAGCCATTCAATTGTAGTATCTTGCGCGCTGGGTCTCTTTTGCACCCACCAGCATGAGTTTGCGATAGTTCTTGGAACAAAAAAGTTTCACTCTTGGCATTTTAAAAGAAAAACAAAATTGACGTTTCGACGGAGAGAAATAAAAAACCATTCATATTCGGAGAAAACTACACTGGGGATTTTATTCAGAAATAATAGACACCCTTGTTTCCTTAGCGCCTTTAGAATACAACAGAAAAGGTAAGATGAAGAACGCACACAAAATACTATATCTTCTTATTCCTGCTGTTTCAGCAATATCTTTAGGTCCCTCTATTTCTCGAGAGGAGACTTTAAGAGATCATTTAGCCATGTTTCGCCAGGTTCTCCATGATAAAACTCCGCTTGTTCTGCCAACAAATGGAGATATCTCTAAAGTTACGTTTCCACTAGAAGATCAGAATTTCGAGCAAGAGTTCAACATCTTGCCGTACATACTTCCAGCACCACCACACAATCTCAAAAATATTAATATGCCAAACATTTCAACACTTTCGGAAACATCAGAGGAAATGCAAGCCAGAAACAAATCCCCCAGGACCTCACCTGAAAGCCAGTCTTTTGGGGCTCAGACAAAAGACCCTCATTCTGATTTAAAACATTCTGATCTTATGAAAAACACTAGCACATCAATCGATTCAATTGAGATCAGCACCATTCAATCAACACTTGAATCAAAGCAACCGGACAAAGCTCGATCTTCTCCAATTGAGTCAAATGATGATTTCACGGACGACAATTTGTCCGAAAACGAAGATTATACTGAAGACTCCAGATTTCCTTATATTATGGCTAATGGTTTGAGAAAACTCTTGGAAAACGAGCTGAATTATTCTACCGTTTTTGAGTTTCCAATTAAAACCAAGGACATACAGCCCGAAAAAACCCCCACGAGTTATTCCTCTACTACATTTAAAATTTTAGAGCCAACATTCACTCAAATAGTATCCACTACCACAATGAACATTACCTCGGATACTGAAAAAGTAATTGACGAGACCGAGGACTCTAGATCCTCCAACGCTGCTGCGGGCGGAAAAGCAAACATGAAAGCCGTACTTGATATGGCAAATCAGTTTCGAGCTCCATCAGTCGATAATTCAAAGTTTCGAAAAAAACTCAAACCAAAAACATATGTGGAGAATACCTACATGACAAATGCTGTTCATCAACCACGAAAAGTGTTTTGGAAAGATATCCTTCAAGTTATGGCACCAGAACTAGCAGATAAAGTAGCACCCGAACATTCAGTCCTGAAGCCCATAGATTTCAAGGAAGCTGAAGGAAAACCCCCACTTCAGGGGCCTAAAAATTTTCAGGATTCATTGTCAGAGATTCGAAAGATGTACTTTCAATCTTTGGAGCGTACTGCCGGAGAGGATTTGATTACTTACTTTCACCGCATTTATCCCGAACTTCAACACTTACTAGGAAAAGCCAACAAGGAAGAGAATGATGAGAGCGATACTACATCACTATTGATTCAATTATTTGAAGATATGTCAAAAGCAAATGAGTCAGCTTATAGTACAAACAATACAGTTACAAAGAATACCCAGATACACGATGAACCCATTGAACCACCAGCTATAAAGCCACTAAGGCATATCAATGATGTTGATGTGGGTCTTATTATGGAGAAACATTCTGATGAAGCTTCCATACCCAAGTCCTCTAACAAAGCAAATCTGAGCTCTGATGTGGCAACAATATCATCAACTCCCTCCGAAAAAGATTCAATATCCAGTGGAAAGTCTGAACATAATTCGTTCTTAGCCTGGATTTCAGAAAAGTTTCACAGTTTTAGACTGCAAGATATCCTTCATCATTCGTTTGTCAACGAGATTTCAAGTGAAGCAGCAAATCTGGCAGATGTTTACCCCTCCATTATCGGTGTCGTGATCTTTGCATTATTCCTTTTTCTAATATAAGTGAGAAGATCGGGTACCGATATATCGGAAATCAATTAAAACATTATCAACTTTTGGATGTTAAGATTTGTTGACATCTTGTGGGCGTTTTCGAGACCTTCTTATATATCTTGAATCATACATCCTTATTAAAATCTTATCAGAAGAAATACAATTAGGTGTTTTTTTGACAATAATTGAACAACTTGAGGGCTAAACTTAATTTAGGATGGCTACGTGTGTAAATAATAGATAATTGGGTAGAAAACCAAAGGGTTTATCAACACATTTATCAAACAAGAACAATAATTTTCAACCTGTAACACCTGGAAAGGCGACGGATCGTGAATAGATTCGATTCCCATTAGTGTGTCTTTCCATTGTCAATGTGAGTTCAATTTATTTCATAAACTCTTTATGGTTTTCCGAGAGTTCCTATAAAATACATACTAGATGGTATATGCTGAGGGCAAAATCTAGCCATTTGGTTCAAATACTTTGCCCGTATATGATTCACACAAGATAGGAAATATGTACATTCTGACCACAGTAATACTATAATTATCTCTGAGGCCAGGTTGAGGACTGTATCATTTGTAGACTCCATCAAGAAACGAACATGTACATGTATGTCACA
Organism: Metschnikowia krissii; assembly: GCA_030561945.1. Classification (NCBI taxonomy): domain Eukaryota; kingdom Fungi; phylum Ascomycota; class Pichiomycetes; order Serinales; family Metschnikowiaceae; genus Metschnikowia; species Metschnikowia krissii. The sequence goes on along the minus strand of JAKTYP010000015.1, from coordinate 55,400 downwards.
TATTGATCAAGCTCCACAGGTTACAGTTCCAAGACTTTACATGTGAGAAGTGAGCAAGAAGTCATTGGAGACTGTTGGTGGGATAAAGATGTGGATCTTGATCAAAGAAAAAAAGTTGTACTAATGATAATCGAATCAGATGACACAATATGCCTTACAATAAGAGAGCTTAAAGATTCCATGAATATGAGTGAGATCACTCCAATTTCGTGATGACCTTTTTAGCTACGCTGATGTATGGTTCCAGTATGAGCAGATCACCTCCGGCAACGACCACAGGGACCCCCAGATCGGATTGTACGCAAATGGTTTCATTGAGTGGGATCGATCCAAGAACATCAAGTTCATGCTTTTGCGCTTCACGTTTAGCACCGTCCAGTCCGAAAATGTGGGATTCGTGGTGGCAGTTTGGACATACAAAATGGCTCATGTTCTGCACTAGCCCCAAAATGGGAATGTTGACCTTTTTGAACATGGCAATGCCCTTTACAGCATCAATCAAAGCGATATCCTGGGGCGTGGATACAATCAAAGCGCCGTCTACCTTAAGTTGTTGGCTGATGGTGAGCTGCGTGTCGCCTGTCCCTGGAGGCATATCAATCACCAAGTAATCCAAACTTGGCCATTCGACCTCGAACAAAAGCTGCTGCAAAGCCTTCATGACCATCAACCCCCGCCAAACGACTGGCGTCTCGGGGGCGACCAAGTACCCCATGGACATGGAGGGCAATCCGTAATTAGAGAGCGGAATGAGTTTCCCGCTGTCTGTGAGGCGGGGCTCTCCCTGTAGCTTTAGCAATTTTGGGATCGAAGGCCCGAAAATGTCCACGTCCAAGATACCACATGACCTGCCCGACTGTTTGAGTGCCAATGCAACATTCACCAGTACGGTCGATTTGCCCACGCCGCCTTTCGCAGACGATACCAAGAGAATCCTACGAACATTTGGGATCCGTTTTTTCACCGGCAAACCACGAGACATGCGTGGGATTTCTGGACCTTTCCCGCCCTGGCTATGTTTGGGAAGACCCAATGGGTTTTCATGGGTGCGGACCACGGAATGGTGGAGAGACCGAGTTAAAGCGAGTCTCGCCCAAGAAAACGGCCCAGACATCCCCACAGTTAGAGTCATTGTATCGGTGTATTTAACGTATGGACAAATCAATGCTGAAAGCAAATGTCAGTGGCCACTCACGAAATACGTTTGGTCAAACTGACCAAGAGGCCCTGGGCCCAGGTTTACTTCGCGGGCCCGTGTGTCGCGCGCCCAGAACTACAAACTACCTAACGCAGTCTGAGTCTTCGTTTTTGCCGCAACCATCAATAAACGTGTGCCATCAGAAAAAATCCAGTATTCCCAGGTCCCCTCCCCTCCTCCCCCTCTGGGTTCACCCAAATACCTTCTCAGGGGGAACTCCAGCAAGAATCTATATAAATCTATTTTAAGAGAACGGACGAAAGTAGGCGCGCCAATCAGACCCGAAGCCCGCGAATATCAAGCACCGCGTGCCAGGTGCCCAGTCCAGGTGCGCGCCAGTTTTTGGCCTTGGCGCCCGTTCGCGGCATCGCATCGCATCACATCCCATTATAACCCAACGCATTAGGGCCCAATGCCTTTACGCTCCGCATGTCTCGGCCCACAATCTACGCCCTTTCGACCAAACCGGGCCGCGCGGCCATTGGAGTGATCCGCATTTCGGGTACGCACGCCAGCCACGTGTTCCACCGGCTCACCAAGTCAGAGAACAGACCGCAGCATCGCACGGCCAGTGTCCGCTCACTCTACGGCACGAAGGGTCTTTTAGACCACGCGTTGACGCTCTTTTTCCAGGGCCCGAAGTCATACACTGGTGAGGATTTGCTTGAGTTGCACGTGCACGGCGGCACGGCGATTGTCAAGGCAGTGATGGATGCCGTGAAACAGACGCACCGGCCAGACGAGGGCATCCATGTACGGTATGCCGAACAGGGCGAGTTCTCAAAGCGCGCGTTTCTCAATGGCCGCTTCGACCTCACGGAGATCGAGGGCATCCGTGAGATGATCGACGCCGAGACTGAGTCGCAGCGTGTGAGTGCGTTAGCGTCGCTCACCGGCACAAACCTGGCGTTGGTGCTGCGCTGGAGACAGGCCATCGTACACAACGTCGCGCTTCTCACCACGGTGATCGACTTCGGCGAAGAGCATGATCTTGAGGAGACACAGCAGCTCTTTGGCGACGTGGCGCGGAGCATCGACGCGTTGATCGCGGAGATCCGCTCATACCTCCGTAAGGTCCGGGGCTCCGAGATCCTCATGCGAGGCATCAAGATTACGCTCGTCGGTCCGCCAAACGCAGGCAAGCTGTCGCTCCTCAACTACTTGGCCAGCAGCGACTTGGCCATCGTCTCGGAAATCGCGGGCACGACGCGCGACGTCATCGACGTCCCCCTAGACATCGAGGGATACAAGATTGTCGTAGGCGACACAGCCGGAATCCGCGCGATGCTGTCAGCGGGTCAGATCGAGAAAGAGGGCATCAAGCGTGCTAAACAAAAGGCACTCGTTGGCGATATCGTTTTACTCGTGGCTCCAGTCGACGAGCCGCTCTCGGATGAGATTATCCAACATGTGACGTTGCTTCACGAGGCAAACAGACACGTCGTGGCGGTGGTCAACAAGCTTGACTTGATGCACGGCCAAACCATCTCGGGGGTATGCGACACTCTTGCTCAGCAGCTCCAAATCCCGGTAGAAGATGTCTTCCCAGTATCTTGCTTCACTGGACAAGGCATGGATCTGCTCCGCAACGAGCTTGTTCAGCAGTTCAAGCGCGTGTCATTGACAACGAACTCCGACCCGGTCGTGATTTCGGCACGTGCTCAGGACTTGCTCGAGCACGACGTCCTCTACGGACTCGAGCAATTCAAGATCTGGAATGATGCCGATGACGTGGTCTTGGCCTCGGAATGTCTCCGCCAGTCGGCAGATGGAATCGGTAAAATCACGGGTGAAGCAGTCGGCGTCGAAGAAATCTTGGGCGTGGTTTTCTCGAGCTTTTGTATTGGTAAATAGTGGGTACATGATTTCGAAATCAGATGTTTATTGTATTTGAGGTCGGCAGCTCCGTTGTTATCATATATACGTCGTAATGTTCAGTTGCTTTGACACAGTCTAAAAGCTTCTCACGACCCAAAGTAGATTACGTGCCGTGTGACACGACGAAAAGTGTGAACTTTTCCACATCCCAATTGAGCTTAATCTGCTGCATTTGGTGCCTCGTATGACGGCCTGCAATTTCGGTTGGCTCTTCTTCGACATTTTTTTTCTTTAAAGTTTTAGACAAGCTGGGAGAAAGCCTCAATTCAAAATTGATCATATTGAGACCGTAGTTAAGTTTCAATTCATAAGTCAAATTGAGAAGTTTCGTCTCGCCGTCAACCAAATCGGTCTCCTCTGTCATTTCACATCCATTTTCAATCTCCTCCTCATTCAAATATAACGCGCACATAAAGTCCTCTTCCGCCTTTCCCTTTAGAAGACCCTGACCATCTACTAAATCGTCTCGCTTGATGTTGTAGATGAGCTCGTGTAGTGCCACTTTAAAATTCACCACAGGAGCCGTGTCGCGGGGTAGCGTGATACTATAGGATTTTGAGGAAAAGCCAAGAGGCTTGAAATGGTACTCGAAAAAGTTAGCGGCGGTTAAGAGCGGTGCCTCGGGATAAAGCGTCTTGGTAAAGAGTTGCGATTTCATGAGCAGCTGATGTGGTTGTGACACCAACGTATCAATCATTTGGGATGCAACATTCTGCGAGGACGCGAATGCAACGTGGCGAATAAACACATCGTCGCTAGGAGGAATAGTCTTCAGTTTTCCCATAGCGCACAGCTCCAGCGGCGCAAGAGACAGGTCATCAGTATCGACATTCTCCTCCTTTTCATCCGTGTCTACGATCCCCTGCTCCTCTTTGATTCTGGCAGCTTCTAGCGCTGCCAAGCGCTGCTCTTCCTCAATAAGCTTCTTCGGCTTCCTACCGCGTCTTTTCTTGGGCGGTTCATTCGGATTAAGCAGCGCAGATGCTGCTAGTGGAGAAGCAACAGAGCTTGATTTTCCTTTTAAGTTCAATTTGAGCTTAACCGGCTCCTTAGGGGCTTTAATCCTAAGTTTCAAAGATTGATTGTCGCCCAAGAGCTCTGTTCTAAGAGCAGAGAATTTTTCGGCGAATACCCGACCAAACTTCTGCGCATCTTCATGAATAAGTGATGACGGATCGTTGTATGTCTGTGCGTTGGAAAAGATCAACATTGTCGCGTCGCTAAATGCCTGCAAGTTCTCGGCAAGCAGCTTTTCCTCGCTGAAGAGCACACTCAGTTCTACTTTTGACCGCACATCTGTAAACGAAGTAGGGTTTTCGATAATTTTGAAGTAATCCGGATATTCTTCTGCATCGATATCATCTAAAAATGGCCCACTGAGCTGGCCTTCGCCTGGAAATTCGTAATTGATTACGTCATCCAACAAATCAAGGCATACTTTCAGCAATTCGATCTGATCCGCTGAAGGTTTCGCGTCAAGATCCACTTGTGGGGCCTTCTCAGATACATACGATAAGAGCCTCGCGGCATCTGCGACGATCCATGAATCTGGATCGTTATATTTCACGGCATTGGCATGCATGAGTTCAAAATCGGCAATAATCTCCTCAGCTGAGCCATACATATCGCGAGAAACTTTCTTCAGGATTTCGTTAAGGGATATTGGTGATTCAATTAACTCGTAGTAGTCAGGGTACATCTTCTTCAGAGGCAATTTGACAAACGCTGTGACCAAAAGTCGTGAGCCAGCATCGTCCTGCAACACGTCCAAAGAATCAAGAAACTCTTTAAATGGTGACACCAGAAGCTTGGATTTTTTTTCCGTACTTTCATCCGACAGAGCGGTTCTCTTTACGCGGGGCATATTCAAGTACACTGGCGCAACAAAATTGATGCAAGATGCGATCTGATAACCTGGTGCCTTTTGTTTGCCTTAATCTAGTGCTTGTTTTTTTCGCATGCGCCGGGTCTACTGTGTACAGTGCCAGACACCTCGCGCATGCCAATCTGTATTGCTTGCAACGACGGATGCACAGAGAAAGATTCTGGCGTTCTCTTAGTCTTTATAAGAATATACATCATTCAGAAAACAATATTCCTTCGTGGCTTTTACAAAACAATTTTAAAAAAGTGGACAGACCTATAGTGGTTATGTGCCTAGACTAACAACAAATTATTGTTGTGCGACTGTGCCCTTATATTATGTAACCTCAAGCGATACTGGCTTTTCGAGAATGTAAAACACGAATTGAACGATTTAGATTACTAGGAAATTATTACTCTCATTAATTAGAGATATTCAGACGTGAGTACCAGCGCCTTATCTCAGAGTCTCTGTGTTCCAAAATTCAAATCATTCGAGATCTTTTGAAATCTTTCTAACAAATCAAATTAAAACAGTATTTATTGATCTGTACGCATTGAATGCTGCAGTATCGTTGGATTCTCATCAATTACAAAAGATTTTCCCCATATTAATACCATGGAAAATACAAGATCTGAAGTAAAAAAAATTTTGTCCTCGTTTTTTTGGAAAAAAGTTTTTTCCCCATTTTGCAAATTGATCCCTTAAAATATGTTCTTGACCTTTTATATTTCTTTCGCCTAATGTTATTAATCATAGAGTATATCTGTTTTTAATGACATTCTCCTACTTGAACGACATAAAAATCTCCAAAATCAATCGCATGAAACTTCTGAAGAAATGAAGTAAAAGGATTAAATTCATAAATCAGAAGAAAATAGGGTTCAAAAGTTAATTTAATTAGTATTGAACACCCCTGAAACTACTATTTTGACGTACAGCATGACTAATACGAAAGAAGCAGTTTTTACATTAATATTTCGCTTACATAGTTATGTAGACATACGAAGAACTTCGATTCATAATACAAGTTGCTTTGAGGTTGTCTTCACTTTGAAAACCCCACGCATACACAAGATACAGTTTCTGTAATTGGAAATGATAACGTAATTTTTTGTTGTTTTATTTTCAAGCACTATGAATAATGCCCATTGCCGATTCTCGGCTTCCGACTCTAACTCCTCGCGCGCGTCTTAATCTTTGAAGAGTTCCAATACATATAGTAATCTCATCTCATAACGTACAGTGCTTAAAATCTGGTATTTACACACAGCGATCGCATTCCGGAAAGTTGTAATTCCGCCGAGAAAACTTCGAAAACAAGCACTTTGTCTACACAATAGATGTCCTTTCTTTCTGCCATGACTAGTTCAACATTGCCAGCATCTAGTGTGACAATTCTCTACGGTAGTGAAACGGGAAATGCCCAGGACTATGCATTTTATCTTGCAAGAAAACTCCGTTATTTCTCACTTCACCCCACAGTGTCATCATTAAACGATTACCCTTTGAAGCACTTAGTGACTAAGACTCGATTTTTGATTGTGGTATGTTCTACCACTGGCCAGGGTGAGGTACCCAGGAACGGAAAGAAGTTTTTGAAGTTTTTGCTTAAGAGAAAACTCCCCACAAACCTCCTCGATCATGTCAGTATGACTACATTTGGCATCGGGGATTCTCTGTACCCGAAGTTCAACCATGCAATCAAAAAATTACACACTCGTTTACTACAACTAGGCTGTTCGGAGCTCTGCCCTAGGTGCGAAAGTGATGAAATGTCCCCAGAAGGTGTTGATGGATTCTACAGCGAATGGGTGGCCACGCTAATCCCGGCACTCTGTGGCTATTTTTCAGAGCTCCCCCAGATCGATGACGAAATTCTTTTACCACCGGCTATGCCTGTCGAAGTTCAGGCCAACGAAGCACCTAAGCAGTTCAAATCAACGAATCTTAACTTGAGCCGAACGGCTCCAGAGTTGAAAACTGGAACACTTATTAGTAATCGTCGGATGACCGCTCCAGACCATTTCCAAGATGTTCGGCATGTAATCATACAATCTGATACAGCTGACTTGAGCTATGTTCCTGGGGACACCTTGGCATTATATCCCCAGAATGATGTACGTAGTGTTCAGCTTCTTCTAGAGCTGCAACCACATTGGCTTGAAATTGCCGACCGTCCGCTTCACATAACGGAAACCCCGGAACTTGAAGGCGGCTTGATTGCATCGGAATACCTCACTTTGAGGTCACTCATCACGTATCACCTCGATATTATGTCGATTCCCCGCCGGTCGTTCTTCGCCTTGCTTTTCCATTTTGTAGATGCGCTGACAGAAGATGGTCGACGCGAAAAGGAAAAACTAATGGAGTTCACAAAACTTGAAGAGAGCGAAGAGCTTTACAATTATGCCAACAGACCCAGGCGCCTGATTCTAGAGACAATTCAGGAGTTCCAAGACAATTTGAAGATCCCTGTGGAATATGTTCTTGATCTTTTTCCGTTGATTAAGGTGCGTCTCTTTCTGATAGCGTCTAGGCCATCTCCTTCACTGGTAGAATTGGTTATTGGAATTGTCGAGTACAAAACCATGCTCAGACGTATACGGAAAGGGTTGTGTACAAAGTGGATCAAGGGCGCCCAAAAGGGGGAAAAGCTTGTGTTTTCGATTCACAAGTCCAACCTCAATTTTCAGTTGCCAGACGGTTCCTTTCCACCCGTGCTTATGGTAGCCCCAGGAATAGGAATTGCTCCCATGAGACTGCTTATCCAAACTGCGGCTGGGAATCAAGATTTGAATTTGCTCTATGGGTATAGAGACTCCAAAAAAGACTACTTATTCGGTGCCGAATGGACTGAATTACAGCAAAAAAACCAATTATCACTTTTCCATGCAATTTCAAGAGAATCTGGATACCCACACAGGTACGTACAAAATCTTTTGATGGCAGAGAAGGAACTTGTTATACGTCTTTTCTTGCAAGACAAGGCTATTTTCTTTCTCTGTGGATCCAGTGGAAAAATGCCTACGCAGGTTCGCTTGACTTTGATAGAGATTTTCCGTGGACAAGTGGAAAACCCCGATAAATTTCTTTTGCGATTAGAAGACGAGGGAAGATATATCCAAGAGACGTGGTAAAGCAATAAATGAAGTTTCTAATGATAGGTATTTTTTCCTTCATTCTCCAAAACCCCCATATAGCTGGACCTGCATGCACTTCTCGTCAATATTTCTGATGGGTGGTGCGTCAATAGAATGCGTCTCCCCACAGTTGATTCATCTAGATCACGAATATGCTATCTTTGGGAAAAGCTTGTAGCAATTTAAGAAGTAAGATCTTCTCTATGGGTCGTACTTGCTACGTTTTCCGACAATATGCGACTTATCCACCGGTAATCACCTTGGATGGGAAGACGTATAAAACGGATGAATGGACGAACGTTCCCAACCTGATTCTTTCACTCACAGAACGTCAGTTACACCAGAACCCCGACCATCCTATTGGCATACTCCGGGAGCTCATTCAAAACAATTTTAAGGATCTAGGATATACCTTCTACAATGACTTTCGCCCAGCCGTGACAACGTATCAAAACTTTGATGTGCTTGGATTCCCTGTTGACCATCCTGGTAGATCCAAGCTGGACACATATTACTTGAATAAAGACCATCTCCTCAGAACTCACACGTCAGCGCACGAACATGAGTGTTTTCAAAGGTGTGAGACACCAGGGTATTTTATCACTGCGGATGTCTACAGAAGAGACGAAATTGATCGCACGCATTACCCAGCATTTCATCAAATGGAGGGTGCTCGTCTCTGGTCGAAGAACAATCAAGACTTGCTACACGAATTGCAAAAAGATATTGACTTGATACCTGATACAAATATCATTGTGGAGGATCCATTCAGAGAGTGTCCCTCGAATGCACAAAACCCAAAACAACAATATATGAGTGACGCAGAAACCAAGCTTGTGGCTACTCATTTAAAAAAGACAGTCGAGTACATGGTAAACTTGGTATTTGAAAAAGCCCGTGAGTCAGCGTTGAAGGCAGGATCAAAGGAAGCGTACTTAAACGAGCCATTAAAAGTAAGATGGGTTGAGGCCTACTTTCCATGGACTGCTCCTTCTTGGGAGATCGAAGTTTGGTGGAAGGGTGAGTGGCTTGAGTGTTGTGGATGTGGTGTTGTACAGCAACAAATCTTGTTGAACTCCGGTCTTAAAGAAGATAAGTTAGGATGGGCTTTTGGCGTGGGTCTCGACAGAATCGCCATGCTTCTTTTTGGCATTCCTGATATCAGACTTTTTTGGTCTTTGGATGAGCGGTTTGCACACCAATTCACTCGCGGAGGGATCTCCACATTTCAACCTTATTCCAAATACCCCGGGATTAAAAGAGATGTTAGTTACTGGCTTGCTTCGGAGTCGTTTCTCCATACAAATGACGTGATGGAAATTGTGCGCTTGCATGGAGGAGATTTGGTCGAGAGTGTTGTTCTAAAGGATGAGTTTGTGCACCCCAAAACTGGGCGCAAATCTCAGTGCTATGGAATTCACTTTCAGTCCATGGACAGAAACTTAACTAATGAGGAGGTGAATGAAATTCATAAATTGGTTGAACAAGAGTTAGTCCAAACCTTTGGCGTTGAGATTCGCTAGTATGTACATAGAGAAGGCTTGGGTACAACCTTTACGAGATTGTAAATGAATCTACACCTTAGATAGATTTAAAAGATCAGGACGAATTTGAAACGACTTTCCCATGGGGGAACATACATAAAGCCACTAGGTAAATTTGAACTTACGTCGAATCAGCATGTGTGGATACTGCACATAATTATTTCTTGACCTAGTGAGGCCCGAAAAAATCTGTGTCATACCTAGCAGACTTACCTTCCAATACGTTAATATCATTCAAATAATGTTTGGTGTAAGGCTCCTTACAACATGGAAGACGGCTCTGCCGATTCATCGTTTTGAGATGCCACGCCCAGCTGTACAAAGTATTTTTGGCACGATCACCAAACGTTACAAACACGAGTATGCGCCCAGATTCAAGCAGATCCGTAAGGCTTTCAAAGGAAGAGTGACGGTGAGAACGGGCGGCTCGATCAAAGGAAACTCGTTGGAATTCGGTCAGTACGGCTTGCGTTTAAAAAGCAACGGTATTAGGATGACGGCGACGCAGTTAAAAGAGGCAGACAAAGTGATTCAAAGAGAAATCCGTCCGTCAGGTGCCAGCTGCGTGACAAGGTTCTCATGCGACATTCCTGTTTGTGTAAAGGGAAACCAGACAAGAATGGGTAAAGGTAAAGGCTCGTTCGACCACTGGGCGTGTAGAGTTCCTACTGGAAAGGTGCTTTTCGAGATCAAAGGTGATTTGCATGACCGTGTCGCAAGAGAAGCCTTGAGGAAGGCGGCTGACAAGTTGCCTGGACTCTTTGAAATTATCGACACTAACTCGAAAGTGCGTGTGAGCCCAACACACCTAATTGACAAGCCCGTCCCTGTGGATTACGTGGAAAAGATGAAGCAGAACCCCACCAAGAAATGGATCAATATCAAATTATCCAAACTTCCTGAGTACAAGTTGTATCGCGGTCGTTAATGACATCAATGGGTATTTCGTGAGATATGTATAGGGAGAGTCAGTGCTCCAATAAACAATTGGAAATAACTTATCCATGTGTAATGCTCGAATCATGTGTCTTGAGTGTAATGAATCGAGGGATCCATAATAAACAAACTCTGAGATTTTGCGACCATCAAAGAGTGTAATATAATTAGCGTTTCGTAGATTTAGCATATTTCATGCATTTCAAGTTCTAGTGATGTGAAACACCCCTGCCTTTTATGATGGGTGCGCACTGGGAACCAAGCAATCACCAAACAGTCTGCAATCCCACCAATATACACCCTCCTAATTTACAACAATGGCGCAGACACCGAACGACACCCGTAGATTAGTTGCACACGCACTAGCCCTGGCGCAGAGAGTCGTCGATGCAGATACGGAGGTATCCACAATTGACCTTCAGCTCTTAGCTAATCTCAACACCAACCAATTTCTCAACTACATCAAGTTAGATCAACAGCTCAATGCCTTGGAACAGGACACAGAAAAGATGGTAGTATTCAAACAGGAAGTGCTTCTGCTAAAACTGGAACTCGATCAGATTGAGCGACAGGTGAATACACTAGCAAATGTCGCTGATGAGCTTTTAGCATGGTGCTACGAGCTTGAAAGCATTAAGCCATAGAACTGAGTTTGGCATTAAAAACTTTCGGGAAAGTTGTCAAACCAATATTAGTGTCTAAGAAAGCTATTTTTAAATCATTTCTTGATAACCGGAACCATGGTCATCTGTTTCCCCAGGAATTATCTATGGATATGTTGATTAAATTATGGGTCCGAAAAGAAGATCCCAAAAGCTTCTTTTTAGGATGAGCGATATTTTGTCTCTTCAAAAAAGAACAGATATTTGTTGCATCAGCATTTTTTGTATCATTGTTTTTTCACTCTCACTAAAAGCTTTCTGCGGGAAGTAATATGGTGCCTGGCAATTTTGGGTCTTAATTATGTCAGCAGTACAAAGGTCAGTAAGATGTGTCTTTTTGAGATTTTTTAATCACAACTCTTATTTGTGAATATTTCTGCGCAAACAAAACGCTTACTATCATAGCTTGGGTTCAGATTTGGAAAAAATAAATTATGTGCCTTGTCGAATAAAGATAACGTCATGAATAATTTCGAATGATATGGCATCAGAATCAGTGTATTTGTGACAAGTGATTCACGGGGAGTATCTTAATTTAATGATTCCGCGCGTGATCTTGGACCACAAAGTTGCAAAACACCAAATCTCTTCTCTTCGCAACTAACTGCACAAGTGTAATTATAAATACCTGACAGCGAACTCCAATTCTTCCGCTGCCTATATACGATTGCGCTACTCCACATAACGAAAAATATCGAATCTAGCTTTCTCTTTTGTGGTGGAAAGCAGGCAATCTTTCATTAAAAAGATATAAATCGATGCAGAGCCATATCATTTTGATGCTTCTTGCATCATTTTGTATAGTCCGCTGTGAAGATGAAGATCCGCCTGCTTCAAGTTTAACTAAGTTTAGAGATCTCACATTCTACAACAACTTAATACATTTTTTAGGAGAGTCTTCTGATCATGATTCGAATCTGGTGTGTGATCATACATCAGCATCCGGAAAACAACAACGTCATGGCCCAGGATGCTCTCATGAATCCTGGGCTAGCAAGAATTTCGAGGGCTGTCAAAGTTCAGATTGCGAGAAGCAACATGATCATCATTCTAACCACGTCCCAAGTCCAGATTATGTTCCACGTCTAGGATATCCACAGTATCCAGGATATCCTAATATACCAAACTACCCACAATACCCTGGCTTTCCGAGTTATCAAGTTCTGAATTATGGCCCAAAACCAATGTATCCATATGATTCAGGTTATATTCAGAATCCTGCTAATATGCCTGTTAATGTGCCTTTTAATGTACCTGCAACAATTCCTGCTAGTGTTCCTGAACAACTTCAGCCCGTTCCTTCGCAGCAAAGGCAATATAGACATATTCTGGACCTCCAGTTCTATGATAACGAAAGAAACTTTATGAACAGTCGTGAAGATATTCAAGAACGGGAATCAAGGGGTATAAACAACAAAATTTTGGAAAATGACTTTTTGAACGATCACAAGGATTTCCCACAAACATCAGAATCATTTCACAATCAAGGGCGTAGCTCAGACTACGTAAATGAACGTAATAATTATCAACAAGGAAGACAAGAGTTTTCGTATAATGAGAGGATTGGAAATGGATATATGCGCGGTCGTGATGACTTTCAACAAGGAAGACCCAAATCGTCAAGCAGAATGTTCGAGAATGATTTTTCGAAAGATCGTAATAAAGGAAATTTCCCTAACCGCAAAACGCTGGAAAGCGATCCGCAACGAGAAGTCGGAAATCCTCAATTGAAAAGAGTCTTTGATAAAGGGACTCTTGAAAACGAGTACGGCTATCGCGAAGATGATCAGTACAGAAGAAATTACGTAACATCAGACACGAATCATGTCGGGCTCAATCCTAAAGGTAGGTTTGGGCATGTGAACGAAAAGCCTCTTGTACCAACCAAGAATGACATACTTGAAACAAATGCGGAAATAGGCAAAAGCAAGCCCCGACCCATGCTCCAAGCGAATGGTGTGAATTTAGAAGTTGGAAAAGGAAAAAAAATCTCATACGACACTGAGTTTTCTTTAAGTCTTAAATGGAGACCAGCAAATACAGCCAAGAGCATTAAAAAAATGTTTTTTTATTTGCCGAAAAAAATAGAACAAACAGCCTTCAATCTGTGGGAGAGTCTTCGAGGAGGTTCTTCAAAAGCATATGGAGTAGTTCGGAATCTGATGAAAGGTCCCGGAATGGAAAATGTAAGACTCATACATCATCTTGATGGTGAGTCAGAAAATGGTCTGGCCAATTGTATAAGTGGCGACTGCTTCCATGATTTTTCCGATGTGCATGATGAGGACGATGTTAGTCAAACTGATGATCAAGAAATTGAAGAAATTGTGTCCGAAGAAGAAATGACTGATGACGAAGAAACGTCTGAGGCAGACGAGCTTCAAAGTGCAAGTGATGAGGAAGAAACCCCTGAAGAATACATTGCAAATGATGAAGACGAATGGTCTTATGAGGAGGCCTGGAACTCTGATCTGAAATATACAACACCAGATCTCGTTCTTAGAGAGTATCATCCATCAGCCGAAAACAATCCTTTTTTTGTCAGACTCAGTTCGTACGAGCCTGAAAACAAAAAGACCAAAGAGGTCGATTCAGAAGCTTTGAGTGACCAAGCGAAAGGTGACATAAAAATGCCGCTCAACGGAACTATGAAAATGGCAAGCTATAAGTCTTTGACCGACACGTCTGATTGGAGAGAGACAAATGAATTCCTTGCAAATACAAACCAAGGTCTAGCTGAGCCACTTGCGGATGGATCGATCCTTAGAAATCTTGACGAATCCATACCCCAACTTGTAGACGAATCACTTCTGAAAATTGCTGATGAGGCTCTTATGCTTGATGATAAGAAGTCCGATGAGACTCTGGTAATTTATGGAGATAAACTCAATGATACTCTGGAAATTGATGGTGATAAATCTGATTACGCTCTAAAGACTGAAGATGATATTCTGATGATTAATGATGATAAATCCGACTACGCTCCGAAGATTGAAGATGACCAATCAGGTGAAGTTCAGAAGACTGATGGTGACAAGTCTTCGAAAACGATTTCAAAACGAAAGTCGAAAGTTGCTCGGTCTAAAAGGAAAAGACAACGACCTACTTACGTCCTAGTCGATTCTGACATTTTGATAAACACAGTATGCCCTCACATGCTCAGTGACTTTAGAAGCTCTCCGCAGCAATTCGGCAAGAAGATACTGGTATCTGTGAGAGTGAGGAATAAAACCAATACAACTGTGAAAAGTGAAACTGATCTGCTTCGCTTTTTTCCAGGGGATCATGTTTCCTCAAAGGCGTCATTTACCGCAAAAAAATTATTTATGCTTGCAATTGGTCTTTTTTTGTCACTCATTCCATTCTAGTAATTACATGCTACTTTTCACGATATAATACGTAGTAACGCCCACAACGTCTTCACCGATCCACAGATCCTAAGATTCCTGAAGGGCACGAAGCCGTTGCTGCATTTCGCTGAGCAAGTTCTCTTCGTCCTCTGCAACTGGCGCCGGTACATTTGTGACCTCTTGCTCAGGTTCGGGTAATGCAGCGGAAGGAACCTCAGTATCTATCTTGGAAAACTTGTCCTCGGTCAACCCTTGGATGATCTTGTTCACTTCCTCTTGTGACTCTTCCTCTAACTCGTCATCTTGATCCAAATCTACCATATCGTCCATCATTTCATCGATGATTCCTGCTTTCATCAATTCCTTTGATAATTCTTGCATTGTGTGTGTGATTGCGCCCACGTGTATCAATGAGTTCACGTCTTTCATTACTCCCGTCAGCGCTTGCATTGACTGGGTTAATTTTTTCATTTGCCACTGTTCGTTGATTGCCATTGTGATCAGCTCAAGTCGTGTTTTGGAGAGGTGTAGTTTTTTATACTGGTTGTTCACGTTTATCAACTCGCGAGCATAGATCTTAGCTGTTTTCAAATCGCCAGACTTTGCCGAGATCTTGATGAGCCCTTCTGTTTTCTTTTTGAGCGGCTGAAGTTGACCAAGAGATCTGTCTAGCTCTCTTTTATTTTTCCGAAGGAGCTGGTTTATTTTCCGCATCTAACAGAGTCAGTACATAGGCCTTGATTACCTGATCGGATGGTGTATGTCCCTTCAGAGAGATGTTAATGACATACCTGTTCTTTGGGATCGGGTCCCCAAATAGCATTCTTAATATAATCCATTGTTGGTAACTACGCCGAGACGGACAGAGATGAGTAGTAATGGCAAAAGTTCTTCAAGTGGCTCGAATGGATAGTATCGATAAGATAAAAGTGCGATGCACGGATGTTTTCTCTGGCTTAGCATGTCGCTTGTCCTTCGGCCCTGATGGATTTACTTGCACTAGACCTTCGGTGTAAATACATAAATACTATTTTTTGGTTTTCGTTTTCTTTCATTTTTATGAGGATGAAGTCTTTATGTTTTGCATGTTACGATAGCCTGGATGAGCAGATTCTTTTGTAACATTACGCCAGCACATCGATAACAACAAACCCAATTCCTCTAATGCAATGTAATAATTGGATATTGCGTTCTGCAACTTCTCCCGATACCCCAAGCTTCCAAAGCGACCGAACCAAGCCTCCACCATGCCAGGATCACCCACTAGCACCGGGGTCAAAAAGCAACTTCAATACACCGGTCTTTGCAGTCAACAAACACAAAGCGCTGACCACGGGCCAACGCGTGGACTGTGGTCTAAGCTTTACCAGTCCCCCGAACACTAGGGCACCCCTAATAAGAAAAACTTATATTGTTTTGTTATACAGTAGACCCGGCAGTCCTGATGCAAATGAATGAGAGAGAGAGAGAGAGAGAGAGAGAGAGAAGAAAGAAAGAAAAAAAAAGAAGAGATAGTGAGATGCTGCGAACAGCCCTTATCTGTAAGGAGCATCGGCATCAATACAGTACTGCAACTCCTGCTCCCATTTGTCTCCGTTTTCCAACAACTTCTCCTTGTTGTACAACAACTCCTCCCTGGTCTCGGTACTGTACTCAACGTTGGGCGACTCAACAATGGCATCGACGGGGCACGACTCCTGGCAGTACCCGCAGTAAATACACTTGGTCATGTCGATGTCGTATTTGTATGTTCTTCTGGAGCCGTCAATTCTCTCTTCTGCTTCAATGGTGATGGCCTGAGCTGGGCAAATGGCCTCGCACAACTTACAGGCAATGCATCTCTCCTCTCCACTGGGGTAGCGTCTCAAGGCGTGCTCACCCCTGAAGCGGGGAGAAATCGGGCCCTTCTCAAACGGATAGTAGATCGTGTAAGGGCTTCTGAAAAACATCTCCATACAGATGTACATACCCCGAGCAATCTCACTCAAGAAGAAGAACTTCGTGGCCTTCAGCAACGCGGACTCGCTGTTCTCCTCCCATGTCTGCGGGCGGGCCTGTCTGAACCCCTTGGGCCACACTGCTTGCGTGGAACCACCGGTGGTCAAGTATTCAGTCAAGGGGCCGGTGGTGGAGGCCGTGGCTGCTGGTTTGGCGATTCTGGCCAGGAATGCGAATCCGCGCACGCTGTTTCTCGCAAGTGACTGAAGCATTTCTTTTCGTTTTTGTCTCAGGGTGGTTTCTCTAGTGAGGAGCGGCTACTGGGTTGGGCCTGAGGCGTGTTTCTGCGGAGATTGCCAGTGATGAAGAAGTTTCTCAGACTGGTTCCATGTATCGGATGCGAGGCGAATCCTCTGCGAAGCGTCGCACCGTAACGAGAAAACATAGTGCGGTGATTGGCTGTGACATTACTGGCCGCGTGCGACTTTTTCGTGGCGCGCCGAGACACTTTTTTCTGCCTTGTTTCTGGGCACTGGTGGCCGCGCAGCGCGACATTTTGGGGCCGCAAGCCGAGAGCAATATAAATGAAGCACGGCTCGGTTTCTTATAATTTTTTTTTTTTTGCAGTCGGTGGCCGAATCAGGCAAGTCACATGAGAGAAGTATTTATTCCATGAATACTGCCATGAATACTGGTTGATTTTTTTTAGAGTAGAAGGTAGGGGGAAGAAGGCTTACTTTTGGCGTTGACGGAGACCGATCCCAAGCTGACGTAACAGCACAGCCTGTGCTGCAGCGTAGAGCAAGAGTTTTAATTGATGGTGCTGATTTTCACTACCTCGCAATTAAAATCCACGCGTGTATCCTCAAGCACTATTGGGTCTGGGCTCATGGGTGTAGTGGTTTTCCCCCAGGCAAGGAGTTTGGTTGGTGGTTCTAGAAATATATGCTTTTCTTCGGCCTACCTCCTTTTTCCCCTTCCCTCTCGCCCAAATATATGAAGCTACGATATTCATAAAGAAATGGGGTTTCGATGAGTCAATCACTCCCCGCTCTCTATGTCTGAGCCGTTTCTGGGATATTCAGCACTGATCGGCCCTTATTCAGATCAAATTGTATAATCACGATCTTATTATTATTTTTATTAATTTTATTAATTTTTATTATTATTCCAGGCGTTGGGCATCTTCACAGACAGATCCCATATCCCCCATTGGTGTGTGCAGAACCATGCTTTGAGGGCGTGTGCCGATTGAGCTGCCCATGACCCACTACGAGAGGACATGACAGAGAGAATGGGATTATCTGGAATATGAGCAATTTACTCAGTAGGATGAAAAGCCATGGCATGAAGCTGATGGTAAAATCCTGCATGACCGTGGATCTTGAATATATATATATATATACAGTAGCATGGAAGATGTATACGGACATATCTTGTCCGTGAATTCTGAAGTCCAGGATTAGAGAGAGGCGGGTTGCAGTGTGGGGTATTATCTAGGAAAGAACATCCAAAACATTACCAAAGTAAGTGGCGTCTTTAAATCTCCATCCAACCATCATACAAAACGTTGCGTGTTCTCCAAAGCAATTTTTGTTTTTGTTTTTTTGTTTTTTGTTTTTTTCCTGACAGTGTCTAGCACAAACTTGTCGAATGACAGGACTACATATGACTTATCAACGTGGTTATGCGAAGTGAGCACCGAGCGAGAGTTTGGCAGCGGGCTCTTTAAATGCACTAAACTTTCCAAAAGAAAATTGAGTACTCTAGACACAACCTGGTAGTACAGAACCCACTTTGCCCCACCGTGACATCGCCATCTCAAAAGCTTATATCGTAATCTCGAAAAAGTGTCGCCAAAAAAAGAAAATTCGGTCTTACATAAGACATATCAGCGTCCTGGGCCTGGTCATTTCCTTACCCGGTAGCCCTCTATATGCAGACCGCTGGTGTACGATTACTCAGAATTTGTCAATCATTTCCGGCACGGCTAAACGTGCAACGCTTGCACTACCACCCCATAAAATTATAGGCGCGCCGTCGAAACGAAGGCTTTGGAATAAATCGGTATCTCTTATTCCTGATCCCAGGCCATCCCAACACAAGGAAAATACGCAGAAAAAAACCTAGTCTTCGTCGAATTTCACCTGTCGTGGTCCGTTTTTCTTTTTGTAAATACACATTCATCGAGGTCTTTTACACGCGACCAGCTACCCACTATTAACTCTTTTCTATTCTGCCTCTAGGACTATACGAAATATCAAATCCTTTTCCTCATATAAACATACCATGCTGTCGCCCATACACACAAGGCCTGTCCATGCACGGGACTTCGAAAACATGCCCCTTGTGTCGCCCACCCTTACACCCTCCACCATACAGACACCAGAAAAGCCACCACAGATTTCACAGGAGGAGCGGGACAAGCTCCCGATCCATGATAAACTCGCCACCGTAAGATGCATCGCGAGGGCGAGAATTCCCACGGTGCTGGGCCCCGAAATGTTTCTACATCTATACGAAAACGATACGGACACCAAGGAGCATTTGGCCATTGTATTTGGTGAGGACATTCGCTCAAAATCCCTCTATAAGCAGAGGGAGAGCGACACTCAGCAGGATAGAATGACCAGAGGCGCGTACATCGGCAAACTTTTTCCCGGACGTACCGACGCTGACTATGACGAGAAAGCAAACAAGCGGCTTACGTTCGATGCGAACGGCGATTTGATTACACTGGATGAAAATACGTTCACCGGCGATGTCTTGGCCCGTATTCATTCAGAGTGCTACACGGGAGAAACAGCTTGGTCGGCCCGATGTGACTGCGGCGAACAATTCAATGAAGCCGGCCGGATGATGGGAGAAAATGGTCACGGATGTATAGTCTACTTGCGTCAAGAGGGCCGTGGAATCGGGCTTGGCGAAAAGCTCAAGGCATATAACTTGCAGGACTTGGGCGCAGACACCGTTCAGGCAAACTTACTCTTGCGGCATCCGGCTGACGGCCGTTCATTTGCCTTGGCCACGGCAATCTTAGTGGACTTGAACTTGATAAAGGTGAAGCTTTTGACAAACAACCCAGATAAAATTATCGCCGTGGAGGGTAAAAACCGCGATGTCGAGGTGGTGGAAAGAATTCCCATGGTTCCTTTGGCATGGAACTCGCTGAATGGAATCAATTCAAAGGAAATCGAAGGATACTTGAGCACCAAGATAGAGCGTATGGGGCACTTGCTAGAGAAGCCTATCAAGATATAGCACTTGCTCTATTGTTGCCCGTATTCTCCCTTCCTGGTGCCAAACGATTTAAACAGTTCAATATTTTTACATCACAGTATTATTTTTTCTTATTATTTTTATATACAAACACGCACACCTAAGCGATTGTTTCAGTGGGCGGCGTCAGGGTCGAAGCACTGTTGCCATTACCAGTGTTAGATTTTTTAATTTCCACTAAACGCGTGGCCTCCTTGTGTACATCTGCGACTTCACTAGAAACTTGCTTGTAAAAATCGTGTACCTTCATCCCGTAAGGTGAAGAAGATGCCTTCTCAAAGTAGTGATGCAACTTCTGCAGGTACGAGCTTTTTTGCACTGACTCAGTAAATGAGGATAACAGGTTTTGCGCCTTGTTCAAGTTCTTAGCCGTGGCCGAGTCTGGGTCCTGTGTGTGTAAATACTTACTGTCCAAGTCTGTCAAGAAAGTCTTGAATTTTTTACTGATTCCTTTCTGCCCGTCGAACTTGATGGCCTTATCGATTAGCTTATCGGAGACAGTATAGCCTGACGCCAAAAGTTGGGCCAAAATGGCCAGCTTAGGCTTCTCCTCCTGTGGGATGTCGTCGTAAGAGTTGTCGCCTGTAATGACTGCTTCTTGCTTTTCAGACTGAATTTTGTTGTCAGATATTGCGGCACCACTTTTTTCTGCTTCTTCATACGTGGGAAGTGTTGAGTTGGTGACTTGGACGGGAACACCCTCCAATTCCGCGTCGTTCAAAAGAAGCGCTGTTTCAATCGCCTTTTGCAGGGTGAAATTTACTTGGTACGTCTTGAAACCTTGAGCGTCGGTTTCAAGTTCATTGATTATCAGAACATTGCCACAAAAGCTAAAGAATTCTTGAAGCTTCGATAACTCGACAGCTGGGGAAACGTGGGAAACTGTGACAGCCGACATTGATGCTTGTTGGGTGGAAAAATAGAACGTTTATATTAGGGTGACTTCGTACTTTAGAAATCGAGTACAATCAATCCGGAGTGGGTTTTAGAAAAGTTGAGTTGTGATTTATAATATTTGTTCAAGTACTAACCGTAGTGTGGTCGGGGCTGGTGCTTAAATACACGGTGGTAGCAAGTAGCAAGATGCCTAGGTAATCTGGTGATCGCAACGCGCATGACGACATCAGGCGTCTTTTGCTTTCCATTGGGATGCAAGGCTGATGTTTGTCCTGCACATTGTGCCGTGTATGATTAAGGGATTTTGTTTGGAGAATAATTGTTCCTTAAAATAAGCTGCGCAAGCGCGGTGGCTGAGGCATTGCAACAGGAAAACATGATATTCAGGGCTTTGTTTCGTGTCCATAAGGAGAAAGATCCGATAAAACACTTTCGTCCATACCTTGTTTAACAATTGCAGTCTAAACGTTTGCAAAATCTGTTTTATTTGATCTTGCATTGCTCTTTCTATCCCGCCGCTTCCTCATCTCCCTTCCTACCGCGCAATAAGTCTTCGGTAATTGATCATGGTAGCACCGTTAGTGGGATCGAAAATTTAAACTCATTTGCCTCTGTCTCCATCTTGTAGGCCAGGACATATTCTGCAAAAGCATTTGGGTCTTCGTCAATATGATACGACTCCATTTCAGGAAACTCATTGAGTACGAAGCGGAAGACCATAAAGTAGCGTAGGTCCATAAATGTAGACGCTTGAAATTGCTGGGTAAGAAAGCGAGGAATATTGACAAAGCCATTAGCATTTGCGTTGGCCTTCTTCTGGTCGTCGAAAAAAGGAAACATGAGCGCATCCACGTACGTATTTTGCTTGATGGTAGGCGTGACTTTATAGATATTGAGTATCTTGCGTTCGTCCTTCAAATGAAAGATCTCGTGGGCTTCAATGTGTGAAGTGAGCCCCACGATCCGCAGCGATGTCCGGAAGTCTGGATGGAGCTTCAAAAAAAAGTGCACGTCCTCTCCCACGTGGTATATGGCACTGGATGTCATAAGTACGCAGAGTAACTGGTTATTAACACGAATCTGGTAGGACACCCGGAGCTTCTCCGGGGTCTGCAGGATCAAACCGCGATCATCTGGGCGTGTGTTGGAGACTGAGCTTTTGCGCCGCTCCTTGGTGGCCACTGTCTCGATATTGCCCTCAATAAGCGAGTCCAATTCCTCAAGGAAGCGTTCCTTCTTCGTGATCTGTAATTTTCGTAGCGCGTGTTCCTTTTCGCGTTCTCTTCTGTATTTCCCACCATCTTTCCACCCTGTCCGGTCTTGATCCAGCTTTTGGGTTGATATGTTTGACTTGCTGTCCATAAGCGTGCACGGCGAACCAGCATCCGCGTTGCCTGAGTGCGCCTCCTCTTTCCCCTCTATGTTCCCGGAAATGGGGGTATGTGGCGCCATGCTGTGCCAAAGCTTCTCCGGGCACCACTCCTGGTCAAAGACGGGTGATTGAAGGTAGTTGTGCTGGAGCCAGCTGCGATCCACACCATAATGGCCAGGCCTAAACTCCATGGGAAAGTAAACAGCCCTATGCCGCATCTCGCCATCGCTTTGCTCCTGAATCCCCACAATAAACAGGTATGCAATTGACGCAAGCCCCGCGTCCCCCAAGGAGCCTGTCAGTTTATTGTTGTAGGAGGGCGGGAGTGATTCTGGCGGCACATCGATGCGGAAGCAGTACACGCACTTCTGGCCCGCGTCGATGGACACACTCGCAAAAATGAGATGCTGCGCCGTCACGTATATCGGCACGACGTATTTGGCGAGGCTCGAAGCGAGCTCCGCCTGCTGGTGGGCGGCGAGCGGCGGCGTGTTTGCCGAGGGCATATCCATCGTCCCAAATGGGTGCACTAGGTCGTGGAGCAAGTAGTGCGACGTGTGGTCAAACGTCTGTGCGTGCAAGTCGGGGATGCCTCCGATTCTGTTTGACTTCACCGGCCCGTGGGGCCCGTTTGGGCTGGCGTTTTGGCTGGTATCCTGCCTACTTTCCTGAAAGAGCGCTGTCTGGAGAATGTTCTGGACCTTCTCGTCCGTGGAGGCCCCACAATACATGCTGGCGTACTCCTGGTTTTTCCAGTACACCGCCAGAGAGCTATCGCCGCCGGTATCGGCGCCAATCTGATGATTAAGCCGCACATGGCCCAAAATCTGGAGGTACCCTAGTAGAAGCGGCACCTGGGGTGCGTCTGGCACCACCAAATGCGTGTTTTCCGTGCCCCAGAGTGCACTGAGCCAGTTGCGGCCCGTTCCGCCGCTGCACGGGCCAGTCTGGTCATTTCCATCGGGGCCCCGAGGGCCGTTTTCGTCCGCGACTACCTGTCCGTTTGTCTCGGAATGGACATTGACAAACTCCACAACGCAGTCGAGCTTGTCGGGCCGACCCACCACCGGTTTATAAGTGAGTGATATTTCTAGCGATTCATTTACGGCTTTGGTGAGCTTGTGGCGGAGTGGAGATATGCCCGGCATCAAGTCTAGTTGCTAGTCAGAAATTGCGCGCCGCAGCCGGGCCTCAACCATGGGCGCAGCGCGAAGCGCGGCCATGGGGGCGTCGTTCGGCTGGATATCGACACAACTGCTACTGGAAAGGAAGGAGAATGTCGCTGAAAAGAGAGAAAAACATTTTTGTGAGTCTATTACGAGTCGTCGTGGTTCTATTTGGGACGGGTACACCGAGCAGCTTGCTGCAGCCGGGCCTCACCCTCTCTAGAACGGTTTTCCGGGACGGGTTTCTCTATTATATCTGTCCGGCGCCATTTGGGACGTCTGTTTGTTGGCATCAAACGAGCCGGTGCCACCACGCACCAGGTGGCCACCGATGATGGCAGATCTCACGGATTACTGGCTGCATTTGCTCGGCAAGGCTGCGCTGCGCACTCGGCAGAGCAACGTGTATTGCTCACGCATGCTGGGACTCACCCATATCGTTTGCGTGTTGGGACTCACCCATATCGTTTGCGTGCTGAGACTCGCCTTGTGCGCCGGTCTCGACGAGCAAGACCTGGCCTGGATCGGCGCCGTTCACCTGGTGGAAATCCAATATCTCACTATACATCATCACTCTCCATGTGTCTACCGGCAAGTCTGCGTCGTTGAAGCTCCAGTCAAACTTGGACTCGCACACGGGCTCATCGGTCGGGTCGTGGTAGGGCTCCATGTATGGGTGCTGCAACGCGTCGGCGGCAGTGATGCGTTTCTTGGGGTCAAAAACAAGCATTTTCGAGAGCAAGTCGATGGCCTCGGGCTCGACGTGCGTGCACAAAGCAAAGCGCTCGCTGAAGGGGATGGGCTCTCTCTGTGGCAACAGCTGCACGAAGCGCAAGGTGTTTTCCGAGCAGATCGTCTCGATGACGTCGGGCGGCGGCGAGCCTAAGAGCTCAGTGATGATGGAGAACTGGTGCACATGGTCTTTTCCTGGGAAGAGTGGTTTGCCCTCGATCATTTCCGCCAAAATGCACCCCACAGACCACATGTCGACCTCAGTGTCGTACTTCTGCCAGGTCAACATGATCTCTGGCGCGCGGTAGTACCTTGTAGAGACGTAACCCGTCATCTGAGGATCCTGAATGCGCGCCAAACCAAAGTCACAGATCTTCAAGTCACAGTTCTCGTTGATGAGGATGTTCGACGGCTTCAAGTCTCGGTGGATTACGCCCGCAGAGTGCACATACTTCAAGCCCCGCAAGATCTGGTACGTGAAGTACTGGATGAACTGCTTTTCCAATGGCCGGGATGTGAGCAAGCGATGCAAGTCCGTACCTTGCAACTCCGTGACAAAGTAGATATCCTCTAACGGCGAGAGGAAAATGTCGTCCAATGTGATGAGGTTTTCGTGCCGCAAGTGCTTCAACAACTTCAACTCCCGGTATGTTCTCTTCGCCAACACCGATGTCAGAAACGGCTTCATGATTTTCTTCACCGCTACGTTCTGGTTAGTGAGCTTGTCTACGGCAGAGCACACCAAGCCAAACGCCCCCATCCCGACGGGGTTCAAGTCGGTATATCTCGATGTTATCTCGAATACCGTGCCGAAAATTTGTGTTCTTGTGAAGTCGCCGGTTGATGTCATGGCGGGCAGTCGTGTATGTCTATGAGGTTTGTGGGTAAGTATATAATCTATGACGCTGAGCGGCGGGCTCTCGCGGTGTACTCGAATGAAAGAATGGTCGCGGCGAAATCTGGATATTTAGACTTGTTCTCCTAAAGTGTTGGATCACGGCGGTTCGGGGGGGACTGGTGCTTGCGGAGGCGGGAAGGGGGGAAGAAAGGATTCCACCCGCCGCTTGCTTACATGGCTAGGGCAAAAATCAGGAGCGCGCGTTGGGCATGGTTTTTCTTGCTGAATTGCTGGGACCGAACGGCCCGCCCGCCAAAATATTGGTACTGCACAGTGGACAGTGATGGACTCAAGCCAGGGACACTGGAAATTGGCACGCGCGCCAGCTCCGGGTAGATCCCGTGTTAAACCCTGATACCTATCACTGCATGGTAAAGTGACATGGAATTACAATTCTACTATTTGTGCTGGACTCACGAGCCTGTGCCAAAGAGGGAGGTGGTGGCGTGTATGTAGGTGAGCCTTTCAGGCATGGTGGCAATTGCCTTTTGTGCTCATTGGAGGGGAGGATTTGAAGTCTCGCAGAATTCGCGGTTACCTTGCTTGTTCATTACACTGGCAAGAATAAGCGTAGAGGCTCTTTGTTGTTGTTACTATTGTTTGTTTGTTGGGCCGTAGCTTGGGGATAAGAGTTAGCTTTGATGAAATGCGGTGCTGAAAATACTGTGTATTCTGCAAACAGACACTTGCTTGGTTCGCGGCCCATTGAATCCCCGTTTGACGGCAGAAATATATACCTACAGGTATAGTATGTATGTTTGTATATGTTATATTCGTTGTTTGGTGAAATAACCGGCGCTCATTTTATTTTTAAATGGCATCTCGTGAAACTTAGAGGGGGGGGTGGTTCAATGCTCAACCGGGGTTTTGAGGCACTATAGCCCCTATGGTTGAGTCAAGAAACATGCGGCAAAACTAAACCACGCTTTTTATGTTGCTATGGACTCACAAACTACCCTTCACTAACTCTCTCTTATATAGAACTACCCACGTTATGTCAGACTCATCATGATATTTGTTTATTCTTTTATTTCCAGACATGGTTCAGTATCCGCGTGTGTTTCGTTTGGGGAGGGTAGGGCTTGCGTGAATCAACGGATGTTCATTAGCTTCTCCATATGCTGCTCATCGTTATTGGCAAATCTTTCCCCGGCACCCGATCTGGCTTGTCTGTAGAAATCAAAGAGCGACCAGAACTTCAAATTCTCGTCGCCAGAAAGAGTAGCAAGCGTGGTGCCGTCAGGACTCAAGCACCCATTCAAGATCCTCGAGTCGTGTGCATGCATAATCTCTCCGGTCTTTTGAAGAGTGGGATAGTTGAAAAGGGAAATGCTGTTGGAAGGATACCCGTGTGTGGCCACCACCTCGTAGCCCGTACCTTTGGCGTAGCCCCAGTTGAGCGACGAGATCTGCGACTCTGTTTCAATCAGATTGACGCGTGCGCCCGTGCTAGTGTTCCAGAAGTGTATAGACTTGTCACTGGTACCGCCCCCGGTTGCTAAAAGCAGACTCTGGTAAGGGCACCATGCCATGGCCTTGACTGCGGCCCGGTGGTTGTTCTTCTGAAAAACGGGTTCACCACCCATGTTGCGGGCGTCCCAGATAGCAACCACGTTATCATTGCCCCCGCTGCAAAACTGCTGTCCATCTCCGCGATACTCAATGCCACAGACCTCTGCCATGTGTGTGTTTTCACGCTTGCCAACCAAATGTGATGAAACACGCACATCGCTATGGAAGATCGTTCCCTCTTTGGACCCGGAGGTCAAAAGATGCAGCAGCCAGCAGTGAGATGCGATTCTTCCGGTAGAGCTGGACGCAAGAGTGCGCAAGCGTGAGTTGGTCTCGATGTCCCAGATCTCAATGCCACCATCTTCTTTTCCGATCGAGATGTATGAGCCGTCCCCGGACCAGCGGAGCGACGTGATTAAGCTCCCCGGTGTTTCGCAGAGCAACCCCACTGAGCCAGTCGACGCATTCCACACATACACGGCGTCCTCAAGTCCAATCACAATGAAGTTGGTCAGTGACCATGACACGAGATTCAAGTAGAAGTCATCGACAATATTAGGCGCATCGAGCACACGGTCGGGAGCCGTGGGAATTTTCTTGGCCCTTTCGGAAGCCAAGGACGGCCGGAGCGACTTCCCTGCTATTATTTCCAGGCTCCGCGAAAGAGGACCCAGGGTGACATGACTGAATAAGTTCAATGGCTTGCTGCGTTCAGGAGGTAATGGCCGGTACGACAAGATACGAGAGTTCACATCGAGTCCACATGCTTCTGCCACATGGTGCTGGTAGATTTTGTTGGTTTGTGCCTTAATGTGTGTCTGAGGAGATGCGTTTGGGTGCGGCCTTTCGCTAGCAGCTGTAAGTTTGCTGGTGGTGGAGTTTTTGTGACTGGGGATGAATCTGTCGGAGGTTGTGGCCTCCTGCTGACTAAGAAGAGATGCCGCACGACGGAGTTTACCTGGTTTTGGTGGGGACATCGATAACCGTGGCAGTATTGTGGATGAGGGCACATGCAAAAGTTTGGGGCGGGCAAAGTCGGCGATAGACGACTTTGACCGCAGAAGCTGTTGCTGGAGAAACGACGGCAGTTTCTTGGGCATGGCCACACGTTTGCGCGATGGCAGTACTGTGTCTAATGTTCTTTTCGCCGTGTTTGCCAGTCTCAAGTTCTCCATGGTGACTGCAGAAGTTGTCGAGTCGTGGAAGGGCGTTTTGGGCTGTTTGGGTGGTGATTCTAGAGATGCCGACATTGTGACAGTCCAAATGAGGGGTTGTGTTCGTGAGTATGTGTTTGTTTCTATGTTTATGCGTGATACCTTCAAGTGATGTCTCCGAGTTATGGGTTTCACTGAAACTGGGATTTGGTGACAGGAGGCTGTGTCCGGTATGCAGATGACTGTTGGTATGAGCAGCCAATGTATTAGTCTTGACTTGATTTCCAATATTTGTTCGTTATCCGTAACAGCGGTATGTTCGTGGGCTATAGTCTAGTCCGAAACAGCCGATATCAAAAGGGGTCTATGCAATGTTGTGGTCAAACAATCGATGCACTAGATTTTGGGAGTAATGCAGAGCAATACAGACGGCAGGGTGTTTCAGCTTGATACTTAAGATTCAAGATGAGAATGTGTCACTATATTTAGAAGCCTCTCTCTAATTTTTCTTGTCTTCTTGCACCCAGGTAGTAGTCAGTGTCTTAGGAAGCGATGAGGGACGGTATGATTGAATTTTTTATCGCTTTTTTTTCTAAGGCTGTTCCTCTATGCTTGTCCTAGCAACGGAGCTCACGGTGCTGAAACAAGTCGCTTGCGTTGCTCACATTGATCCTGGATGCTGGGTTACAAAGCAGCCTGTGCCAACGGCGCACCATGTTGATGTGCCACCCAGATTAGGAAAGGTGATTGTAAGACATATTGATGCGCGCAAGCTTTGCCGCCTCTATGGCGGAAAATGTCGCGTCTGTGATGTCGCTTAGCTGCGGCAGCCCCATTCAACAGTTGGAGATATATGTTATGTCTGAAGCTTCGCCACATGTGAAACAAAGCACCGGCTCTTGTAGTTCGACCCTTGAAGGTCCGATTTACTCGTCACTGTATTTTTCTTTCTGCTCAAGCTAGCTCCAAAAGGACTTCTGTTGTTGTTGTTTTTTCGGCCAAAGTGGCCAGGGCAAAAACAAAAGTATTGTGTGCACGACCTTGGGCTAGTCTGGAGGTGAGGCGCATTATTGACAAAGTCTTAATTCGGCAAAGCTACTTCTTTCAATAGAAGGAGACGGTTGTGTTCAGTGAGCCAATGTAAGTGCAGCCAAGAATATTCTTGTTATGAGCAAGTATATAGTATTTGGGTGATTCTGTCTACTTGGCTACATCTACTTTCTTCTTTTTGTCTTTACTCTTCACGTTTTTTTTATCGCCTCTTCGTAATATGCACATAGGCTTTTTCGTGCTTGTGCAGAATGGATCGGGTGACCCCGATGGCCGTGGGGGAGGGGGGCTTTGCCTTGACTCCCCTAACAAAAAAAAAAGAGTTCGTTATGCCGCTAGTCAGAATGCCGTGTAGCTCTGAAAAAAATCTTACTAACACAGGCCCGCCAGTGGCGTGGAAATGTATTTTTTTTCCACTGCCCGGACTCGAGAGACCAAAATAAGCCTGTTCTATGGCTCACAAAACATGACCATTTCGCCGTGCCATTGTCGTTGCATACATTGGAGAGTGTTCCAGGTTGCCTGTACATATAAAAAGTTTATTCTTTGAACTTATGCGTGACTTCTTGACCTGTTATGTGAGCAGGACACAATTGACTACTGGGACTAAATATGTAGTTCCTGTAGCTCTTGCGATGCTCCTTTTGCTTGCGTGATTCTTGTAGCAGCATATATCGATCAGTGCTCCCAGAAAAACAACTAGCTAGACACTAGCTTATAAACCTCTGGGTCTATGGGGAGCTAGCGAGACTTATGAGCATCGAAATTAAGCATCGTCTGATTCTGATATATATTACGACATACAACTACATATTAGTATGCAGCAGTATATATTAACATCCTAGTGTCTCTTTCTATTTTCACACCTCCGGAGTCACAATTACCCATGCTGGTCTGTTGTCCGATGAAAGATAACCATTAAACACTATTTATAGTTGGACGACATGAACGACAAAGTGAATGTCTCATTATTGGGGGTAAATTGCACCCATGCGCTAGAATAAGGGCCAGGTGCAGCTACCCAGCACGGGATATTTTACGGCGGAAAAAAAAATCCAGAATGGTACATATATATATATATATATATTTCTGCTGCTCTAGCACTTATACCACAAATTCCGACTTCTTGCCCTGAGAATAGCTGCTGCTGCAGAATGCCATTTCTATATTCATGAAATATACCTTCCAACAATGGCAAAACCCGAACGTGAGCATTCCCGCGCTCTTTACGCCTGCACGCATCAGGCGGGTGAGACATTGGTCTTTAGCAAAGGGCTTATCAGTCACGTGCAAGTGGTTTGAAGGTTCTATCTTGAACACAAATCACAGGCTCCGTACCACAGAATGGGCAACCAGCCATCGCAGCCCAAAATCACGGCTCAAGAAAAGGCCATATTCCAGCTCAAGAGACAGCGCGACACCTTGAAGCAATACCTGAAGCGCATTAATGTTGTCATTGATAGACAAACCGAGTTCGCCAAACAGGCTATCCGGGAGGGTAAATTGGATAAGGCAAAGATCTATTTACGGCTGAAAAAACAGCAGCAAAGCATTGTAAAAAGCACCTACGACCAGCTCGAGACGCTTGAGGGCTTGATCGGCACCATCGAGTTCAAGTTGATTGAAAAAGACGTCATACATAGCCTTAGTCAGGGTAACGAGGTGTTGAAGAGGCTCAACTCAGAAATGAGCATCGACAAAATCGATCGCGTCATGGACGACTTGGAGGAGGAACGTTTAAAGGTTGACGAGGTCTCGGAAATCTTGGGCCTGGTTCTCACTAGTGCACAAGAACACGAGGTCGACGATGAACTAGAGGCACTCGAATTAGAAGTCACTGGAAAGTCCGCAGAAAGCGCAAAGGCTGATGAAGTGGCGCCGGAAAGTACGCCCAGTACTATCGAGCTACCTGATGTGCCCCAATCTGCGCCGCAAGCCGACCGCCTTATAGAGGCGCCAAGGGAAGAAGTGCCGGGGGAACGAAAAGCCAATGAGCCGTTGGCGGCATAGAACTCCGCTATTTTTTTCCCTCGCACAAGAGTAATATATTTTCCTTCCCCTTTATAAACTAAGGCACAGGCGTGGGCAATCACTCAAGACTGTATATGTAGCTAATATTGTGGAGATAATCAGGGTTATCGTTCTATGGACAGACTGCCAGACAGCGCCACGGCAAGAACCATTATTCGTGCGGATACACACCAAACCGTGCCTGGTCCAGTTACACCCGGTAAAAGTTTTAAACAAGAAGATGGCAATTGTCTTAAAAATATATACATGTATGGAACGGGTCCGTGAGCCTTATACCTCCAACCAGTCCAAGAACTCCGGCGTGAAATAGGAGATCATCAAGCGTGCACCCGCTCGCAAGAAACCATTGTGGGACTCAAACGCAATGGCCTTCAAGTCCACTACGCCCTTCTCTGCCGCAGCGTGCAACATCGCATACTCTCCGCTCACCTGGTACACGCAGAGCGGGAAGTCCTTGCATATTTGCGCCGCCTCACTCACCACATCGAGGTAAAATGTTGAAGGCTTGACGATGAACGCATCGGCGCCCTCGTCTATGTCTCTGAGCAACGCTCTCCGGGCCAAGCCCGAGCCCCCCGTGGGTAATTGGTACAGTTTTCTGTCGCCATGGCTCGGTGCACTGCCGGCAATGTCTCGGAACGGTCCGTACAACGAGCCCGAGAACTTTGCTGAGTAGCTCATCACTAAGACCTTATTCTCGAACTGTGCCTCGATGAGCCCACGCTTGATCTCGCGAATACGCCCGTCCATCATGTCAGACGGCGCCACACAGTGTGCACCTGCACGCGCGTAGCTCACAGCGACGGCGCCAATCCTCAACACGGACATCTCGCGCTTTAAGGAGCCGTCCTCTTGCAAGATGCCACAGTGGCCGTGGCTCGTGTACTCGCACAAACATACGTCGCATATAATGTAAAGCAGCGGGAACTTCTCCCGAAGCAACCGGATCGCGCTGATCACAGGACCTTCGGGGTCGTCCGCGGAGGTGCCTTCCTCGTCCTTGACACCGGGCGTCAAAATCACCCCAAACAAAATGACCGACCGCAAGCCCTTCTCCACCAACGAAGCCACGTACCGCTCCAACTTATTGATGCCGACTCTTTTGATGTTGGGCAAGGAGTCCATTGTAATTTCCTCATCTGAAATATCCGAAACGAAAAGAGGGAAAATAAACATCGACTTTGTGAGCTGCCTCTCGCTCTGCCATTCCCGCGCTAACGGGTGATTGTAGCCTCCCTGCAAAATCGACGAGATTTCCGTCGTACTTTTTGTGAGGTATTGTGCTTTATGCAAAGACATTCTAGTATATGTGAATATATATATATATATGTGTGTGTGTGTGTGTGTTTATGTATACGTGTCTAGCTGTCTAAAGTGCCTATTTGAAAGAAGTTAGATATAGCACCATCGATGACATGGTGCGACACTGCGACTCGCATTGAGATACCGCACACGGAATTGCGACGCGCGGTGAGTCTTGCAATTTATACTTTGCAATTCCGCTCCCGCAAGGTTAAGATGCCCAGCTTCGATAGGGGCGGAAAAATACCTGATTTGTTCATGGAATAAAATAATGACTATTTAAATGAGATCTAATTTGATAGCTAGTAAAAAAGGACGGCAAATTGATATATATATATATATATATATATATATTTATATTCATTTGACCCACAGGTGCTGATTGGCTCTGTTCCTTCATCAAAGGTATTGATTGACGACCTGTGATATCCGTAACCTTTTTTTTGTTATACCATAGAGCAAGAAGGTTCTGCTTCTTTATTTCGATCCACTTCAACTATTTCTAAGATGGCACCTTTACAAACGATTCTAAAGAAAATTTCTTATTTCGTCTATTTCCGCGGTGATATTGGGTCGGTAACTTCCAATGACACCTTCAAAATAACCATCACCTCAGGACCCTCTGCATTTCTCTCTATCAGTGGCCCTAATAATCACTGCCATTCAAACATATTTTCTTTTATCTGACACTTGCACGCTTTTTTTTCAACTTGTGTGTTTGGTACGTTTTACAGACATGTATATTTTATTCCGCAATGCAGGTTGTGAACGGCTTCTTCTTTTATTTTGAGAAACTTACAAATCCTATATAAGACTACGGAGGTCAAGTCAACTGCAGTTTCTAAAAACTCCGATTGCACCGTTTTTTGCTGTTTGATTCGGTACTCCGGGAAACAAATAAATAAGCTAAAATATTCAATTCGTCAAAGAGCTTCGCAGACGGACGTATTTGGAGATATGTGTGCTTCTCTTTCATAACTGTGCCCAAATTTTCCTTAAGTCCGCTTCTTTTCATTGTAACAATAAATCTGTGCCCCAAGCACTGAATTCAATACGAAAGATGTCAGGTAACCCGCAAGCAAGACCAAATCCCTTAATTGGTGCCGCTCAAAATTTGTAACTGTTGTAAACACGCGGGCAAGTGAGCCAAGTATATTTGCACCCACAGTAATGCCCGATAAATGTGCAGTAGATTTCAACAGGACGTTTTTCTTGATCTGGGGTATTTTTGCAGCAATAGCAACGGGAATGTTCGCCACCTGCAACGCCAGAATAAGGCCTGGCAGCGCAAAATGTGTAATGAACCCCACTGCACCTGCTATTTTAATTATGGGTTTCCTGAGCTTGTGGAAACATTGCCGTTTCTGCTCGTCGTCTGCGTTGACAGAATACGAATTAACCTCCTTCCGGATCTGGTAGTACTCTAAGATCAAAAGGAGAGCAATGTTTTGCAAACCCAATAAGAGCGTCTCTCCATATGCAAGAAACGGGCTCCCTTGTTGCATATTGTACGCAACGTGGACAAATTGAGAAAAGGTCTCCAACTCGACTGACTGTTTCAGGAGCCCCGCTGCTAATTGTGCCCGTTGCATCGCTCCCTTGGGTTGAAGAAGCTTTCTGATTTGGGGTATTTTGATAAACGACGAAACACCTACAATCACTGTACTGAGCACCACAGCAAGCATCTTTGTATATCTCAAGGCTTTTGCTCGGCGATATGCTAATTGCAAAATGACTTTATTCGACACAGATGGGTCACTAGAACACCTAAGAATAATTAACATTGGAGTAAGCATAATGAAGCCTGGCCACTTTTAATACTCTTGTTTGCACCACGTTTCTGTAAATTCGTATCTTCAGATTACACTTTGGCTAACGGAGTACTTTTTGGTCTCGTATGGGAAACTGAGCGCGCCGGATGTAGTTTTGGGTAATAGCTTTTCCTTTGTACGCAGTTGCCTATGAAAATGTATCTGCGGGGAACAGTTGGGTTAATATAAACAGGAAAATTGTATTGCATCTCATACTTTCTGATTTGAAACTTTTAGGTAAACAATTCATTTTCAAAATCAGAAAAAAATCAAAGGTTGCTTATAAGCATTCAGATCTGGTTCCTGAATGGGCAATTACTTTTTCTCAAGTTGACTGACAAAATCAAAATGAGGCGCCAATTCCTTGCGCAGTATGAAACCAGATTCATCGAAAAGATATTGCTTAACATATTTTTAATTTTATTTTCTACAACCATGGTTATCCGCCGTTTTTCAGTGAAGGTTTTTCTGGCCCTTTGCTTGCGCTAGCTTCTTTTCTAACACATCCTTTGTGCTCTCGATATACTTCAAATTCTCTAGGTGGAAATTTAACAACTTCACAATTTCCTCCAACGAATTCTCGCTTCCCTTTCCGTCTGAGCCCGAAATACTCTCAAGCATAGATTTGTTAAAGACATCGCTGATTGAATTAATCTCTCCAACTAAAGTTTCCAAGTTGCTTCCCAAGGAGTCTAATCTGTCGTCTAGCAATTTAGCGTTGTTGTAGGCCTTTGCACGTAATTCATCAGTGATATTAGACGATGAACTCGACGAGCCCCCCACGCTTGACGACAATGCATTGTCTGTATTCGTTGTTTCAATGTTGTTCAACAATATTTCGGCTTGTTGCTCATAGTTGTCGAGAATCCTGTCAAGTTCATCCTGTTGACCTTCTACGAACACCAACTGCTGATCGATTCTTTGATGCAAAGCCTCCACTTCCATACTGTCGTTG
This sequence comes from Metschnikowia krissii, assembly GCA_030561945.1. Lineage (NCBI taxonomy): Eukaryota > Fungi > Ascomycota > Pichiomycetes > Serinales > Metschnikowiaceae > Metschnikowia > Metschnikowia krissii. Next base: position 20,728 of record JAKTYP010000015.1, on the reverse strand, counting down.
TGCAAGCTGGTGATTTCGTCTCCGCTTTTAGCAAGTTTCAAGTCCCAGTCTTTCACCTTCTCAGTAAAGTTATCAAAAATTCCGCTTGTGTTTGTCAATTGCTTAGACCACTTCATTACTAAATCATCCATCGTTTTGTTATCAAGCGATACAGGAATAGGCTTGACCCCAGTGGGCTTTAAATTTGGCAAACTTTCTTTCGGTTGATCAGACAGTCTCAGCTTTTCATCCCGTGTATCTTTGGAGCCAAAAGAAAGGCCAGCTGCTTTTTCGTCTTTCTTGGCGTCGATTTTTGCACCAAAAGACAAAGATGGGGTTTTGTCATCTTTTTTTTCAGTTGAGGCAGCTCCAAATGAAAAACCTGGCTCCTTTTTCGTGGTTTCTGGTGTCTCTTTCTCGGCAGATTTTGCTCCAAAAGAAAATGATGACTTCTCGTTTTGACTCTTGTCATCAGGATTAACTCCCAAAGAAGAGCCTGTATTTTCTGCTTTAGTTTTCTCTTCAGATTTGACACCAAAAGAAAATGCCGGGGTAGTTGTTCTCGCCAATGAATCAGCGTTTTTCTTTTCAGCTGGTTTTGCACCAAAAGAAAAGGCGGGTTTCTCTGCTTCCTTAGATTCCGCTGGTTTGGCACCAAAAGAAAAGGCAGGTTTCTCTGCTTCCTTAGATTCTGCTGGTTTGGCACCAAAAGAAAAGGCGGGTTTCTCTGCTTCCTTAGATTCTGCTGGTTTGGCACCAAAAGAAAAGGCGGGTTTCTCTGCTTCCTTAGATTCCGCTGGTTTGGCACCAAAAGAAAAGGCAGGTTTCTCTGCTTCCTTAGATTCCGCTGGTTTTGCACCAAAAGAAAAGGCAGGTTTCTCTGCTAGGGGCTTTGTACCACCTAAAGTTCCAGCTGATGTCTTGTCGCCGTTTTGTTCTTCAGGCTTCCCACCGAATAACGAAGGTGCGGGCTTACTTGCAGGTTGAGATCCAAATAGAGAAGGTTTTTCGTCCGTTGTAGTCTGCACAGGCTTACTTCCAAAAAGGGAAGAGCTAGTAGTTGAACTCGCACCACCAAATAGGCCCAGACTTGAGTTCTCAGCACTTCCAGTGACAGTCCCAAACAGCGGCTTACTGGCAGACGGCGCAGCCGTGGTGTCCTTGTTGCCAAAAGAAAAGGCGCTTGTGCTGGCACCTCCTGAAGCAGTAGAAGCCGGTGTTCCTGATGAGCTACCAAACAAACCGCCACTAGCAGGCTGTGTAGAGGTGCCTGTCGAGTTGGCTCCTGTTGAGATAGCCTGTCTACCAAAAGGTGTCAGGGTGGTGTTCATACCCCCGAACCCAGCGGGTTTGGGTGCCGTAGGAGTGGCTGAACTACCGCCAAACAAGCCGGTTCCCGTTTGCGCCAGCAGACCAAATGCAGTCGTGGTTCCCGGCGCTGTTGGGGTGGACTTACTGCCAAAGAGCCCTTGCCCGCCAGACGCGCCGGTTTGTGAGTTTTCTGCGGTTCCAAATGGTGCCGTAGCAGCCGCTTGTCCCCCAGATCCAAACAATCCTGACCCTGGTGCCAGGCTACCGGTGGCTGCAGGCATGCTTGTTGTGTTTGCCGAGCCATTACCAAAAGAGCCAAATGCGGAAGGCGCCGCGGCAGAGTTAGTGTTTGTACCAAAGCCAAACGAGCCAGAAGCGCCGGCAGTGTTGGGGGCACCGAAAGGAGATGATTTGGAGGTCTGATTGGTGTTTGAAGAAGCCCCAAATGCAAGCTTTGGTGCCAGATTAGCACCGAAAGAAGAGCCAAAGGTAGAACCCAGTGCTGAGGCAGGCGCCTGGCCAAAAGGCGACTGCTGTGTCCCGGCGTTGCCTGAGGCGCCAAATGAGAATCCCTGCGAGCCTTGAGAATTGTTGTTGGACCCGAACATCTCAGAGAAAAGCTAGGGCAAAATATAGATGGATATATTCACGACAGAAGCCATGGGTTTGATGGAGCTTGATGTCAGAATCGGTGCGAAAAACATGTTATTATGCAGGAATCAAATCGCTGATGAATCGGGTGCTCATTACCTTTATACCGCAAATCATGCGCTCCGGTGAGGACTTGTGTATGGGGATGCATCAGCCAACAGGGTGTGCAATGTTGAAAGTTTGACGAATGTGCTACAAGCAAGAAATCGATCTCTCTGTGTTCCGGTGGCATAGAACACTTTAAACAGAACCCGATGCACGGCACAGGGATTCTTGTTGTCTCCTTCATAGTATGACATGGGATATTTCAAACAGGCCCAAAAATAATTAACTATCATTAAAATTTGATGTTTATACGTATGTGTGCTCGCCAAAAAGTGCGTATCTAGTGTCAGCAATGCATGGTAGATTCGCTCAGAGCGGGCCCCTACAGTAAACCCCACCATATTTGATTGTCGCTGTGATTTACTCATACAAACAGAGAGTATGTGTCTATTTAGAGCCCTGTGCAGCGACAGCAGCAGCACCAGCCGCGGCCGCCTCTGGGTCCAAGTAGTACGCAGGTTTGGTTGGCTTCAACTCGGCGTCCAACTCGTACACCAATGGAATACCCGTAGGGATGTTCAAGCCAGCAATCTCATCGTCAGAGATGTTGTCCAAGTGCTTGACTAAGCCTCTCAAGGAGTTTCCGTGGGCGGCAATAAGCACGGTCTTTCCCAGCAAGAGGTCAGAGGCGATCTCATCCTGGTAGTATGGCAACATTCTGTCAATTACCAATTTCAAAGACTCGGTCTTTGGTACGACAGCGGGGTCAATGTCTCTGTAACGGGGGTCGCCAACCTGGGAGTACTCAGAGTCAGCTTCAATTACTGGAGGAGGCACATCAAACGATCTTCTCCAGATCTGGAACTTCTCCTTACCGTACTGCTCCAAGGTCTGGGCTTTGTCCTTGCCTTGCAAAGCACCGTAGTGTCTCTCGTTCAATCTCCAGGATCTCTTGACAGGCACGTACAATTGGTCAGCGGCGTCCAAGGCCAAGTTGGCAGTCTGGATGGCTCTGGATAACTTGGAGGTGTGCAAGATGTCGACCGTGATTCCGGCTTCCTTGATCAACTCACCGGCCTTGGCGGCCTCCTTGCGACCAACCTCAGACAAGCGCACGTCCACCCAGCCAGTGAACAAGTTCTTCTCGTTCCATTCGGATTGTCCGTGTCTCACCAAAACAAGCTTAGGCATTTTCTTTTGTGTGTGTTAGAAAGTATATACGTCGGTTGATTATGCGGAGGTTTTTCGGAGGGGCGCGCACCGTCTTTATATACTGCTCGCGCACTGTGGAGGATTGAAGTCCGAGAACTCCGGGTCGCACTCACCTTATGGGGCACTGTTTGTTATCGCGGGGCTTCCGTGCTCAGGTCGAACGGAAATTTTTGAACAAAAAAATTTACTAATAAATTTTGGAATACAAACAACACAAGAGTACTTTAAAGAACCTTGCACAACTGTCTTGTTTTAAATACATACACTTACACCACATTCTTCCTTGTGTCGGGCCACGCTGGTAAAACCCACTTGATGGCTGGAATTCTGCTGTGGGCTCCACTGCAGCTCCACTGCTGTAATTCTTGGATTAGGTCTTCCTCGTAGCTTTAGATATGTATCATTTTTCATTTCGTCTCGGTGACTCGATATATTATTTCCATTATTGAGCGGGTGTTTTTCAGCTGCTTGCACCATCATCCTTCAATGCCTACGTGCAGTTAAGTCATATTATTGATTAGTATTAGTATATATTTGAGCGACGCTGCCGGGCTGAACTTGCAGAAGTACCGTTTCGATCTGGCCATCGGATCTCGGATATTAAAGATTCAGGTAACTAACACGCATGGCTTTTCACTGAGGCACCATTTTATCCTTTGTAATTGTTTCTCGAACATTACCTTCTCGTGCCTCTGAGCTCATGTCATTAGGGTATTCTGGGTTTTTTGATGGCCCGTACACGATCACACAAAGTATGGTGCTGCTCCTTCTTATTTTTTAAACATGTCCGCCAAAAATGCCGACCTGGGATTGTACGAGAATCATGGGCCACTTTTCTCTCGTGTATGACATCCATATAATGCCATCCATGAAGCGGGCTCTCAGCGTCAGCCATATAAGTAGGTACCAGTGTTTTTATTCTGCTTCCTGCACTGTTCTTGGATCAATGAATTCACCTAGATACACAACGAATGTGAAGGATTATTCAGGGTGCGGCACAGTTAATATCTCTGGTGTGAGATGTAGTAAAACGCAACACATTACTTATTTCGGGTATACGCGGTATAGTAACATCAAAGTCGGATAAACGGTGTCAGAGACTAGACAAATACGCCTTCTCGTGTATCCAGGTCTTATTTCAATATTTATTGGACTATATCATGGTGCTGAGCGTCGATGCTAACCGTGCTTTCTCAAATGCGGCGCTCCCTCGCCCCTACATCCCCCATAACTCAGGCCTAAAAGTTCATCAGAGTCCTTGTCTCTTCAACGCGCTTATGGTCCGCGGGATTTGCCACCAGCTCATAGATCGTGATCACCGGGTCTCTACTGAGCTCGGTATATTCACCACGCAATTCCACGGAATGGATGTGACATTCCTCCTCGTCGCCGTGGATGTTTTCAATAAACATTGTCAATGTATGAACGCCCGTGAATACATGCCGCGGAACGTGATGCTCTACAAAATCATCGAGTGATTCTAGCACCTCCGGAATTTCTTCGTCGTCGTCGTCATCGTCGTTGTAAGACACGCCCACCTGTGGATGCGTCAACACAAACGTGGCCTTCGTGTCATTAACATTGTCGAAATCAACATTGCGGTTGTTCTTAAAGAGTTTGATTGTGCGAGGACAGTACTTGTCTCCGTTGGTGCGAAGAATCACGCTGTGCAACTTCACACTGCCATTCAAGAAGGGAATGTGGATAATGAGCTGCTCGTCTGCATCTGACTTGATGATCGGCTTGATCTGGAACCTGAGCGCAGTAGGCTTGAACAATTTCGCTAGCTCTTCAGGGGAATTTGCTAGATTGAGAGCTGTCACTTGAACAAGGTTGATTTTCAGGTTGAGCAGCTGCGACGTGTAGGTTTCCTCGGGCGCTACGTGATCACTGTGATCGTGCCCGTCGCCACTGCCATCAGCATGACTGTGGAAGTGTTCGTTTTCGCAAGACATTTGGCTAGTTTTGCCGGAAGGACTTTTGTTTGGGGATTGCTACTCACATACTTAAATCAGAGTTCCGTGAGGGAAAGTTTACAAGTTGCGCGGACAGAGCGCTGCGCTTGCCAGATATGACGTGACTGGATTTAGCGAGGCTTCACTTTCTTGGGGCGTCACGACTCCTCGCCCGTCCCCCCTCTCCATCAAACATCAACCTTTACGTACAATATCTTGGTGATTCTGGGCTCTGTTATATGCAGCTGCAATTAGTTCATAGTTCTCGGAAAATGTTTTTATTCTTGATTGTTGGTAATAGATAAACATAATCAGCTCGAGAATCTAACCCCATCTTCGCGGCAAGTGACGAAATTGCCCCGGGGAGTCAACTACCAATTGAAGACGTCTTTCGAAGTCGGTTAAGGCCAGAATTAACTGTTCTGAACCGAAAAAAAAAAGAATTTGAAGAACATGACTATAGAAATGCGGCCAATATACCAAGAAAATATCGTCAAGGGAAGGGACGTACACTAAGCTCTGTTTGACTCCCCAGAACTAATTCCCTAGATGCCTGACAATTACAAACGTCTACTTGATCCAGCCAGTCAAAAAAGAAAACAACCGAGGTGCTTCGCCGCCCCATAAGTCGGTCTAGATAAAATATTTTTACCCACGCGTGCAAAATACAATCTCTAGGATTTGCAAATGTCAATCTGGCGAACCGGCCACCTGATCATATACCATATGTGCTTGTGTGTACCTGGAGAACCCGGCCGTGCCCAACCCGCCATTGAATTGCTGCAAACAACAGTCGAAAGTTGCAAGAGCTCTTGTTTCCTAATTAGGTGAATGGGCAATAAACATCAATGCTCGGTCCGAAAGGTTACCAAAATGACTCCTGTATTCTCATATGCAGAATGGTGCTCTTGACATACTGTGGCCAGTGTACCTCCTTGGGCCCGGGTGTCCACGTGTTCCGGCCAATAAGAATCCGAAGTAAATAAACATATTTAGGCAGCGCACACTCACAGAGCACCATTGCGTCATCTGCACCAATTGAGAATGGTCATTCGTGTACAGGCATAGTTATGTGCAAAATCTTCACGTGACTCCTTTTTTTTTCTTGATATTATCTGCACATCTCATTATTTCGCAAAGCCTGGCGATCTAGATTGGTCAGAATGTGCAGATAACAGCTTATTTCTTTTTTTTTTTTTTCACACACACCACACCATTCATCCAAACGTCATCATGACGTAATGTATGGTCTGAATTGAAAATTTTGCCCGTCGCCTGATGTTCGGGCGCCACGGGGAGAGTAATTCCAAAATTCACATTGCAAGAACTTGCTATGTGTCCGTACCGCATGGTATCTTCAGATTTTATTGGCAGAAAGAGCCAAAAAGAACTGTAATCTTGAGAATGTACGAAATGTACAGTTTCGCCGTTTCTTTTGCGATAATATCTCACAGCGTCGACAAATCAAAAAGAAATGGTATTTGATGGCGGCTTTCTGCAGGATTTGCATGTAGCACCCTGAAAACATGCAGAAGCGTATTGTGAAGGGGAAATATCGCCAAAGTCTACTGCGATATCCGGTATATACAGGATGTTGTGAAAACGCAAGAAAGTCTCTTGGAATCAGCCCAGTTATATAAGGCAAGTCGGATCGCCCAACCCATCGTATATTTCTTAAACTATCTTAGTCAATTATCTCCCATTTTAGCACTATTTTAACAACCCAATATGACTGCCGAAAAAACCCCAGCCACCTTCTACATTCACGCCGCTCTTTTCGACTGTGACGGAACCTTGGTCAACTCCACCGGTGCTATCTCCGAGTTCTGGAGAGACTTCGGAAAGACCAGACCTCACGTGAACCCTGAGGAAATTATCAAGACATCGCACGGCTGCAGAACCTTTGATGTCATTGCCAAGTGGTCTCCAGAAGACGCCGATGTGGAGCAGGTAACCGCCTGGGAAGGTGCCATTCCAGACAGCTTTGGTGAGCATGCCAAGCCAATCCCAGGTGCCGTTGAGCTTGTGAAATCTTTTGATGAGTTCTCCAAGAACGAAACAGACAACGGTTTGCAAAGATGGGCCATTGTCACATCTGGTACATTGCCTTTGGCCACCAAGTGGTTGAAGTTGATGAATATCAGAAAACCAGACACTTTCATTACTGCCGAGAAGGTCACAAAGGGTAAACCTCACCCTATGGGCTACCAGAACGCAAGGGAAGCTTTGGGTTACGGCCACGAGGCTAATCTGATTGCCGTCTTCGAGGATGCTCCTGCCGGTATCACTGCCGGTAAAGAAGCCGGTGCCATGATCGTCGGCATCTGCTCTACCTACAGCCCAGAGAAGGTCAGAGACGCTGGTGCCGACATTGTTGTCGACGACTTGACCTCATTTAAGATTCTCGAGTACAATAAGGAAACCGACATGTTCAAGGTCCAGGTTTCCGAGTACCACTACGCTAACGAGGAGTACTTGCAGAAGGTTTAATTTGGGTTATTTGTATACTAGTTAATTATAGAATTTTTTTTGGGAAAGAAATCTAATGTAAGTCAATTCCGACCTCTACAAATACCTGAGAGGAGGAGGGGGGTAATGTCGCCTGTGATTAAGCATGAGAGTTATGTTTTTAAACTCTGGAATCAACCAATACGATTAGCTTGATAAGGGGACCGTCATCTCGAATCCCCAGATCTCTTCAATCACACGGACTCACGTGTCGGATTTGAGCAAAGAGCATAGAATAGCTAGATACCGCTTGACCCCTATTATAAGCAAGCAAAATGACGTTGTTTTTAAAAAATACCAAAATGACGCCACAGTTAAGAACACTCTTTCCTCATTTCAAATAGAACAATAAGTATACGTACCGATAATCATATCTTTCCACGCTTCAGTTGCGTCGGTGGCTGTTCGAGTCCCAAACAAAAAGAAACTGAAAATCAACATGGCAGTACCAACACAATTTCTTTCATTATTGTCACAATCAAGTTTTTGAAAAGATTACAATTTTTTCCTTCAATTGGCATTTCATATATTACAGCTTTTCTTTATTTGCTCAGAAAAATTCAAGGTGTCAGCCCTCATATATTGCACTGGATATTATAAATCAGCACATCCTTCAAGTATATCCTCTACATTTCTTACTCAATCTCCGCTCTACGCATATTCATAACATCGGGACAATGGTCTATTGGTTACACGGAATGTCCCAAAATCACTGTTTATGTTAATGCTCTAGAATTTGGAATTAAACTTTAGAAGGTTAGAACTCACTTCGAAAGAGTTTTTATGAATTTTCCCTTTGGCAGTCTTGTACTTCTATACTATTTTATCATTCAATGAATTTCTCCAGAACCAATAGAGTTTCCTGAAGTATATGGATATATATATAGATATGGCCAGTGTAGTTCTTTTGTTTGAGGGCTTAGTACAGGGAGGATTACTATGAATAACAAAAGTTCATACGACAGTATGCCTAAGTGCTAAGAAGTGACCTGCCGTGCATACTCAGTTTATTCATACGTTTACTAATATACATTCTTAAAATCGCTTATATTCCGAATAAAAATAATCGCCTGAAATATAAATGCCTCTGTTGGATTATATTTATAGGTATCCATTTCTTCTATTCATGGAACTGATGTATTTCACTAATCAAGTTTAATGAACTTTTCAAAACCCAATACAAAATTAGTTTTCAAGACTTGGCTCGGAAATGCACGTCTCAAACTCATAGGCAAGAACTGTAGTACAGTAAAAAAAAATGATAATCATTCCACGTTCTCAATTTTTGAAATCTAAATAAATAAATACCTTCATTGATTTAGATCATTATTTCGATGTGTAAACTGGAAACCAGTCTCATTGCTCTCCTTCAAAAAAAAACTTCGGTGATCTTTTTTATTGGCTAAACCGTAAGCAAAGAAGCATAAAAAAACTGCTTGCGTGCACTTTTCTTTTTTGCTCAAATCGGCATTCTAATCTCACTTCAAGCAGGTTCAATGGACTCATTTTTCAATTGTCTGTGGGCATTCACTTAAAGTTTTTGGCTCGGTCATAATTGGAACAAATACATCCGCGCCAATATCCCTAAAGTGAATATGAGCATTCCACTCGTATACGCCCGATGAGCTAGAAGCCCTAATCTACACTAGAAAAGTATTAGTCAGTTTTTCTTTTCAGTCTTCCAAATGATCCAAGAGATTGAAATATTTTGATTACTTATTTTATTACTATTGTTTCAAATTAGATTTTTAAAGGACATTTTTAAAATTTTGCTTTTTGAATGGTGAGAATATTCCTCATAACAAACGTGAAAAAATACAAATCATACGGGTAATTTGGTTCTAAATTTTTTGATACATTAAACTATCATAAATATTCTTAGTAGTTGAATGAGAGAAAGTCCAAAACATAAAAAATTATTTTAGCTGTGTCTGATATAATCAAATCCATCGGAATTCGTCCAACGGGGTTATAATCAAAAAAGGATATACTGCTAAGTATTGCATATAAATACATTAAAATACGGTTTCAATTTATTGACAAAATTTCCCTTTCGGGCAATCTTGTATTAGGTCGAACTATACCAGTGATAAAAACGAGTCTTGCTCGGAGATGTCCCATGGCTACTGTTTTATGCTGAACAATGGAGTCACCGGCGCCAAATGTGCTTTCACCTAGAAACAGGAATATTTCTGAATCCACAGGGTTGGCAAAATTCAAACTATCTCCAAAAAGACTCACTGTAGATAGAACCAAAGACTCGCGTGTACTTCAATATGAACCCCCCAAATTAAACCGTGATCTCAAGGCTGAGATGGAGAGAAAAGCTTCGTTTCATAAAGCACGCAGTATGTTTGATGGGTCCCCAGTTAAGAACACTCATGATACAAAAGGAATACACAATCATTCAGAGCAGAAAGACGCCAGACCAAACCTCACCTCTCCATTTAGACCAAGTTTTGCGGTTGCACAAGCATCAGATAAGGCAGAGGTTCACACATCAGAAAATTCGGATGTGCTTCCGAGAAATAAGTTGCTAGCTAACTATGCCGCTAGACAAACAGAACTATTGGAGCTTGAAAGACAAAAAAAAGTTATCGAGTTCGAACTCCTCGAGCTTGAGGCACAGATCCATGACAACATAGGTAAAGACAACCCAAATCAAGCTAGCCTGGAAAATACTACTCTCAGAAGTAAAGTATTCACCCTTTTTAAAGATGGTCCGGATACATCTCAATTAAGGAAAACTGCGTCAACGATATTTAATGCCAATTCTGAAATTTTTAAAGAATCACCGTTTTTCAGCCCAAAAACACCGGCTCCGGAGAAAACTTCTACTTCTTCGAATCTTAGGAAAACTGCCTCTGCAATTTTTACACCACCCGCAACTTTTAATAACAACCATGAGTTGGTGAAGAAGGCATCTGCGATGCTCAACAACAAATTCATGAGTGATGTGCGCGAGAAACTTGATCACCAACAAAATGAGCTAGAAGAGTTTACGAAGAAGGGCACTGAGTTCGCTCGCAATTTTCTTTCGTCATTATCTTCGAAGAAAGAGCCGCTGGAAACTTGTTTTGCCGACTCGTCGTTTATCGTCGACAATTTGGGCAATTTGAGTATCATAGATAGGTCTGTGATTCTTAGTGATGATGAATGCGAAGATGTTTACGACGTCTTGTATGATTCAAGTCAGTCTGTCATTCATATCGATGATTGTGATAGCGACGAAAGCAACGAGAATATAGAGTACAACTGATTGTGTACCGGAGATCTTTGTGACGGAAATACAACTCCTAGCCCTTCGAAAACTACGGTGATTGTCACCAGCAGACGAAAATAACTTTATACGAAATGTATCATAAATAATAGTGCGTGAGGATAAATCGTCAATGATGAAAAGCTCACTCTTCGTCCTCCCAATTTCTTGCTCTTTCAACACCCCTCTCCCATCTCCTCCAGTTCTTTCTTCTATCTGTATCAGATAACTTGGCCTTAAAGACATTTTCATCACTTTCGCTTCCAGAAATGTCCTTCACTACTTCGTCGAAGTTTTTCCACATACGTTCATCTTCGTCCTTAAAAGATAAACCAGCAGCAATAGCAGCACCCAAGGCAGTGCACTCAGCTACTGCTGCTCTTTTCACAGTTACACAGGGACCCAATATATCAGCCTGTATCTCCAAGATTTCGTTGGCCTTTGACATTCCTCCATCAACAGCAAGAGTCGAAAGGGGCTTTGCTTCATTCTGACTAGTCAACGCTTCCTCCAAGAAGTCTTTTGAGCATCCTGCGTCTTCAGCCATAGCTCGCAAAATCGCTCTTACTTGGAAGCAAACACCCTCCAAAGCTGCACGAGCAATGTGCGAAGATGAAGTATATTGCGTCATGCCGAAAATAGTTCCGCGAGCACCTCTATCCCAATATGGTGCATAGAGACCCGAGAAAGCCGGAATAAATAGTACTCCACCAGAGTTATCGACTTGGGAAGCCAAAGGTCCAATGTCTTTGGCATCAGCAATGAGTTTCAAGTTGTCGCGCAACCACTGAATGATGGATCCCGCCACGGCAATTGAACCCTCCAAAGCGAAATGCGGGTGACCGTCCTCACCCTCGAGCGTAGGGAACCAAAACCCAAGGGTCGTAAGCGTTCCGTTTTGTGAGATCAACTTGTTCTTTCCCGTATTATAAAGAAGAAAGCAACCGGTACCGTATGTGCATTTTGCCGATCCCGGTTTGACGGCCAATTGTCCCACCAAAGAAGCAGACTGGTCACCCAAGCATCCACTGATGGGTACATTGTAGATTGTTTTGAGGATGTCATAAGCCTCCTGGGTGATTTTGTTGTGGAAGCCCAAATTGGAGAGGTTGGGGGCGACAAAGGAGCCGTAAAACTCAGAAGAAGAGACAATCTTGGGCAACATGATCTTTTCGCGGTCGATGCCCCAGTACTCCAACAACTCGTCATCGTAGTCGCGCGAATCGAGGTCCATGAAAGCAGTACGGGATGCGTTGGTGACATCAGTGACGTAGGTACGCTCTTTAGTCAAGTGGTAGATAAGCCAGGTGTCGACGGTGCCGAACATCAAGTTTTCGCCCTTTTCGTACTCGTCTCTGATGACGTCGTCGTTGTCAATGAGCCAACGCAACTTGGCTGCAGAGAAGTACGTCAGGAGAGGCAAGCCGGTCTTCTCACGCATTCTATCCTTGGTCTCCTGGTCGGTCATATTCTCCAAATGCTGAACAATCTCGGCGGTTCTGGTGTCTGTCCAAGTGATACCATTGCTCAATGGACGACCGGTCTTCTTATGCCACACAATGGTGGTTTCCCTCATGTTCGCAATACCAATACACTTGACCTTGTACTTGAGCTTGATGTCTGGGTTTTGGTTGATCTTACGTAACGTGATCAAGCACGCCACGAGGCATTGCACGGCGTTTGCCAAAATATGCACGGGCATACACTCGACCCAGCCGGGTTGCGGGAACCGCAACGTGGGTCCGACGGAGGCATGATTGTTTTCGATTTCTATGTGATCGCCAATCAGAATTGCAACACCCTCGGCGGTAAAAATGGGTTCGTTGTTTCTGGCAAGCGAAGACCGTCTGCGAAACTGGTCGGTGTTCTTCGACTCTGCGGGCGCCTCCGAGGCGGACGTCGAGTACTCGATCTGGTGCTTTGCAACCTCGCTGCCGTCTTTGGCAAACAAAATGCATCGTGCAGAAGTGGTGCCGATATCAATGGATGCCACGACTGGCACTGAGGGGGCCGTGGATGAGCGACGGGGCATGGCGCGGGTCTTTTTTTTATTCTGTTCTATTCTTTTGGGGGTTCGGGTTTTGGGTTTTAATTTTTTCTTCTAAAATAGAGAGAGACTCTGGCAATTGAGAAGGCACCAGTTGGCTCGGATATGGTATGTGTAGGTGTTAGCAGGGCAAAGACGATTTTTTTTTTTTTTTGGGAATTGTAGAGAAGGCAAAAAAAAAAAAGAAAGTGGACTATAGACGGCATGGTGAAAGTCGCCGTGTCGAGCAGACGTATTAAGTATGCGCGCAGCCAGAGCGCGATTGCTGCCGGAGATATGGCTGTTGGAGCCAGAGTATATAAAAAAAGAACGACTGCCACTGAGGCGGGGTCCCGTGCATACGGGCGCCTTCTCATAAGCGAAGTGTATGCGAAATGCCTGCGAAAAATCCGGGCAAGTGAAAGGTGGTGCGTTCATGTAGGACCTGACGGCTCCGTGCATGAGAGTTTCTGAGGTAGAAGAGGAGGCGGCTGGATGACATGTTCTTATTGAGAAAAAAAGCCTCGGTAAATCTATCTTTTTTATTTTTTTATTTTTTCATGTACAGTTTATCAACAGAGTTGTGTGGTCGATGGACTTGCTATCGCCGGTTGTTTGGTCGTGTTTCTCTCTCATTTTTTTTTGGGCCGAGGCGCGCACAAATTAAGTTTGACCAGGGCAGGAAAAACGGGGAAGCGCACGGCTCAAAGCCCCGGGCGATAAGAAGTTAATTCAGACACCTTATCCCAGATACCGTACAGCCACAACGGGAAAAGAAAGAAAATCCAACCGATCTCGATTCAACCCCATGGAACATTCATATGATTATTAAAAGAACATTAGCTGTATTGGACGACTTGATTTGTAGGGGTGACGTGGTGAATGCTTGCACCGAAGTTTGGAGCCTTTGGATTTCGCATGCAATATGCGAGGGTGGAGCGGGGCGAAGAGCCTAAAATAAAATAGCCCGAGCATCGGCCGTTGCCCTCGCAATGCCTCCCACCAACACCGCCCACACTACCCAAATGAAAAAGATAGAACACAAAAGAACGAAATTGAAAATGAACATTTAACCCCAAACAAACTAAATTGTGGCCACTGTGGCCCTACAAAGAACTGCACACACAAAACTTGATTACGGCTTTGCTTTAGTCTCCCTTTTTTTTTTTTTTTTTTTCGGAAGCATGTCAAAAGTATCAACCACTTCGCTTGCATATGGTTCTTGAAGTTGGCCCCAGCATGGCCAGTAGTTAGAGAGGTGTACTGGGCCATCCACCATGACACGTGGTTTTCTGGAGCCGCGGCCCCAATTTACCTCTTGAGGCGCGCTAGACTTGGGTCCGCCATTCTCTGCACACGTCAAGAGCAATGTGCATATGTATCCCAACAAGTCGGTAATTACGTTGCACTTGATATACAGTGGCGCATATACCCCAGCTGGGAAAATACTAATGAGGACATCCTTGCTATATTGGAGTGTGCTGGTTGGACATGGCGCCTTCGCAAACGGGCCGCATACTATCTTGATTTCCATGGACTACCAAAGTTGTTCATGACAATTGCCCGGAATGTATGTGTACAGGAAACCGTGTCCGCAAACCATGGCCTACAGGTAAGTACTTAAAAGCAAATTCGGCGCTCATATAATATACCTGCGTTTAAAATGACTCTTTAATGCGCGCGCACACAGGGCCGTGTCTTAACTTACTGCTTGGTGAGTGCAGAGCATATACAATCATAGTTGTCGCCTTCCAAGGGTTTTTGTTCTACTGATTGTGTGTATTTGGACCAGAACATGGGTGCACACATGCTGGCCATGTGCAACCGTTTCAGGAAAACCTACTCAACTGATTTGATTTGATGTTGCAAGAGCCCTGTATATATCAAGAGACGTTTATGAGCTGTATGTCTCAAGCTATTTAAAAGGGCCGCTCGATCCAAAAACAGGGATCCAGAAAGCTTTCTCCAAGTAGAGAGAAGGACAAAAAAAGTAGGCCGCTCATGCTTTGTTAGGCATAAATGTTTTTTTTTTTTTTTTGTTTGCATGTCAATCATTTGTGGTCACAATGTGCCGTAGGGGTGTGCTGGTTGTCCGTTGCAGTTCCATGCTTGTTCACACCTGTTCGCCATCTGTAAACTCTCGGCCCTTCACAAATTGCAAGTTCTCCCCCGCGTAGCTCGTCAAAGCAGAAACCTCAACAGTGGCGCCTTCGGGTAAAAGTCCGCCGTTGGCCTTGACCCATTTCGTGCCCAATTCCAAATAATCTCTTTTGCACGTGTTAGGGTTATCGTTGGACGCGGCATTTGAATTCTTGAGCGGGCTGAACTCTTCCATACGCTCGACCTCCAAACATCCAAATTTCGCCAAGTCCACAGACGAAAAGACATCAAAAATAAACTGCTCGAGCTTGATGCCGTTTGGTTCTATGGGTTTCACGTATTCACCTTTCTCTATGTCGTAGCATGGAATTTTCTTCTTCGCAATGTGGAAAGGAAGGTATTCCTGGGAAGATGTCCATTTTTCAAGCATCGAGTCAAGCAAGTCCACCGAATAATAGTGATTCACGATGTTGGCCGCGCGAAGATACAATTTGCTCTCATCCTGGGGGTCTGTTTTTTCAGCCAATTCCTGGGAGATCTCACTGTATTCAATCACACATGGCTTCTGGGCGTTTTTGTCGAGCACAATGAGCCCCACAGACTCAAAGGCGTCTCTCTTCCTAACGGCCTTTGTGGCCAAGTCGAACTCGCGGTCAATTGCAAATCCCAAAAACACCGGGTCTGCCACCTTGACAAGACAATTGTCAACGCAGTACATATGGACGTGCTTGATGCCCTTATTTTTCATGTCATGCAAGACACCAGCCTTGTGGATGGCCTTGTACAAGCCACCGTTTCCATCTGGGGACTCGCAGATCAGCAGGGGAGATTGTAATAAAATCTTTTTGCCCCCTATGTCGAAACATGGCAATGTTCCCTGATTGAAGAACATGACCTGTTTCTCTTCCAAGCCGAAGTAGTGGTTCTTCTTGAAGAAGCCCTCGGTGGCCTCTCTCGTGGGCCCAGAAGTCATGATGTACCACTGGATAGTTGCAGAGTCTGAGGCCAAGGCCTGGATTTTGCGGATTTTTTCTGCCTGAATCTGGAAAAGCGACTTTTTGGAGGGCAAGCCGACATCGAAGCATCCTTTAGGGTCCAGAGATCCCAAACGTGTGCCCTGGCCACCAGCCAAAAGCAACACCGCGACTTCGTTACGAGCAATTGCCTCTAACCCGCGCAACTCCCAGGCCTTTGTTTCGGCGGCATCGTGGTCCAACACAGACCCGGTACAAGATGCTGGGAGCTGGGCGTACTCACGTGACGCAGAGGAGGAGGCCGAATGGCGAATGGCACTTTCCACCGTGTGAACAAGATGCTGGGGTTCATCAATCTGCATAAGCTGCGCATACATAGATTGTTTTTCGGCACCCTGTAAGGCATTGTAAGCATTGACCACGTGGTCCTGGTTAGCGTTGGAGAATGCGTCCATGGTTAATCAAGAAGGGCGTTCAATCAAAAAAAAAACACCAAAAGGAAAAAGAAAAGGCAATCGATGAATATAAGCTCGGAGAGATGGTGCAGGGATCCAGGTCTACGATGGCGTGATGAAATGTCCTGCGTTCTTGGCGAAGAGAGTTTGGTATTCCGAGTAAACGTAGCAGCAGAGTAAAGCTTGGATCTGCCTTCGAGTCATTTTGGACGTGCGCCTGCAGGCACGGGCGTTGTATACGCGATATACAGACAGTCAGATACTGGACCTCTTTCGACCAATAAATTGAGCAAGCAAAGTACAGTACATGAGGCCAGCTAATTTTTTGTGGGAGAATCGTGCATGTATACTGAATAGGGCTTTAATTTTTGTCGTGGTGCGTGTATGTCTGGCCTTAGGTGACTCCGAATCTGGCTCACTTAGTGTAAAAGAGAAATGCTCTTACCACGTGACATAAATTCCCGCCTTTTGCGGCATTCGTTGCGAAAGCATCCTGTAGGACCATGAGCCCTTGGAACACAGCCGAGGCCAAGTTCTAGAAGCACGGCCTGCGTGAACTGGGTCGAAGGATATTCTGTTGGCGACCTCTCAATGAAAGTTAATCTGACGTGGGCCCTGAAATGATACTGGTTCGTAGAAAATATACGTATTTATATTCAAGAAGATGGTGTAAAATAGAATAGAGCAGAATAGGAATAGGAATGATCATGATACTAAATTTGACTTATGGTGACAAAAAAAAAAATAATAGTTCGGAAGCAAGCTCGCACAGTGCTCAATGTGATGTATCAAACGAGACACGCTGAGGCCACATGGTATTTTGCAGGTCTGAGGCAGAGTATTCCAGGCTGAAACACAAGAAGTTGCTTGAATGGAATGGGCACATACCCTGCAAGAAAGAAGCACAAACCAAAAGAAAACAATAATAACAATGATGAAATTCACAAAGAAAATGTTAACGTAAATGAAAACAAAAGATACAGTCGGAAATAAAAAAATCGAACAAATTAATTAGCATATGTAGGGCATGAAACACGGGGGAGTCTATTTTTATCTTCAGAGCCAGGCTTACATCAAGAGAGCCAAGACACCGGCAACGGCACAGGAGAACACGGAGGCAGGAGACACCGAGAAGGCACCGGAGGACCTTGTGGAGCTCGAAGAGGAGCCGGTGGAGGTCGATGTGGAGGAGCCAGAGCCAGTAGAAGTGGAGGTGGACCTGGACGAGGAGGAAGAGGCCAGGGAGGCGACGGTGGTGGAGGGCGAAGAGCAGTTGTAATTGTGGCCCTCAATCACACCGTCATCGTACAAGTCGTCAAAGTAGTCGCAAGAGAAATCTTCGCTGGTGGACAGGATGGCGAAGTCGCCGTCGACCTCTTCCAAGCTGGGCATGGTGAAGTTGGCGAAAGCGCCCTCGAGGTTGACGGCACCAGTAACGGTGACCAAGCTTTCGAGGTCCATTTCCAGCAAGTATGTATTGTTGAAGACGTGGAATTCGCCGTCGATCTTGGTCAAGTTGGCCAAGTCCAAGGACTCCAAGTTGTCGTTGGCAAACACCTGCAAGGAGGAACCGACGTAGGTCAAGGAGTCGAGGGAGAGGGATTCGAAGGAGTTGTATCCGAGAATGAAGGAGCCGTTAACATACTTCAAGCTAGAGACGTCGACATCGGCAATGTCCTGGAGGGTCAAGTTGGCGGCCGATTCCAAGCTGTCCAACCTGACGGTAGCTTTGTCGTTGTTGAAAGACAAGGTCAAGCCGGTCGACACCAGCTCCAAACCGGACAAGTCAATCAGCGTGATATTCTTGTTGTTGTTGACGTTCAAGGTGCCGATGTCGGTGAACTGCAAGAGGTTGTCGATCGAGGAGAGCGCGGTGTCGGACAAGGTGAGCGAGGACACGTTGGCCAAGCCCAGGCCCAAGTTGAGCGACGCGAGCGAGGGCAACGAGACAAACAGCAACTTCTTTGCGGACGTCAACGCGGAGAACTCGATGCTGTGCATCTGTGTCAACGCTGAGAAGCCCAATGAGCCCGTCACGTTGGCCAAGGAGCCGAAGTTGATGCTGGTGATGGACGAGGAGTTAAAGAACTCCAACTCGCCAGCGACATCCTCCACCAGGCTCAAGTCGAGGGATGCAAGGTCATCTCCGGTGACGGTGATCTTTCCGCTCAAGGTGGGACACGAGTTGAGTTCCGACACCGCCGACGACGCAGAAATGGTGGTTGAAAACGAGCATGATGCCAGGCTGGCAGCAGCGGCAACTGATGCCAACACGGGGAAGACGAGATTCTTGAGCATTTCGGGTCTGGCCTTGGGTGTTTTACAAAAGTGAGAGAGGAGGGTGCTAAGAAGAGGTGAAGAAGAAAGGTGGGAAAAGAAGAAGAGGAGGAGGCGGTAAGAGGAAGAAACAGAGGCAGAGGCAGAGGCAGAGGCGTGCGTGGCGCTGCGGGTTCCTGGGAAACCCGTACGAGACAGATAAGTCTAGCGCCGCCTGGACGCGTAGGTTACGAGCCGCGGCATTATATGTGCAAGCAGCGCGTTGTGGGTATTTTTTTTATGGTTTTCCCTTTCTCGGGCCTGCGCGCAATTTTGTTGCGGCACCGCGCGCCTTGGAGCACTGGCCCGTAGCTGTTCCCATGGGTCCTTCACGAGGGTGCATGCGTTTCGAAGAGTCGTGTAGACTTTAAACAAACCTTAATGGGATTTTTTTATTATTTTTTATTATTTTTTATTATTTTTTATTATTTTTTATTATTTTTATTATTTTTCGGGTGAGTGATAGGGGGTGTGGGAGGAACAGACTGGATCTTGGTACGGTGCAGAGAGATTAGGAAAAACGGAGACAGAGTGAGAAGGCCAGAACGTTGACCATGGAGCGAGGCCAGTAGCCTTGTGAGCTTTCTTGGTTTGTCTTCTTGATAGGGCGTTGCCGGACGGCTCGGCAGGAAACCCCGGAAACAAGGCGCGGCCCGCGAGGCCAGGTGTTTGAGAAGGGAAGGCGTGGGTCGCAGTATGATTGGCCAAGACTTGCCGCGGCGCTCCGGGCTTTCCGAATGGGGACCCGCGGGCAGTGCCGAACATGCCGCCGAC
Source organism: Metschnikowia krissii (assembly GCA_030561945.1). Classification (NCBI taxonomy): domain Eukaryota; kingdom Fungi; phylum Ascomycota; class Pichiomycetes; order Serinales; family Metschnikowiaceae; genus Metschnikowia; species Metschnikowia krissii. The sequence goes on along the minus strand of JAKTYP010000015.1, from coordinate 1,163 downwards.
CGAAAGCGAAAGGGGCCCGCTATCGTTTAGGTTGCTTTGGGTCTGGTCCTTTTTTGTTCTGTTTTGCCTTTTTTTTTTTTTTTTTTTAGTTTAGTCTTCTATTGTTTTGTTTTGTTTTTTTTTGTGATTTTGTGTTTTCGTGGTTTCTTTTTTCTTCTTCTTTTGTTTGTTTGTTTGTTTGTTTGTTTGTTTACGTATGTTTGTTTTTGTTCGCGTTTAGACACTGCCCTGTCGCAGCGTTCATGACTTGGGACAGCGCACGGGCGCACCAATGCATACTGACCAAGTGACACTGATGTGCCCTGGGACGCACGCTTCGACTTGACAGGGCCGGGGCTCGTCTGCCCGAAATACGGGGAAAACCGAATAACCCAAATAATGAAGTGGGAGGAAGCAGGGGTAGGGCACAGCAGGTGGTTTCGGATCAGAGATGGATACATGTACCTCCAAATTGGGTGGTGCTCATGGACCCAGCCCTGTAGCATAGGCGGGAGGGTGAGTAGACCCAACTCACCGCATGGGTTTTCCTGCTTCCCTTTGAGACTCTTGCTTCTCTCATTTCTTTATTATTCATCTTTTCATTTTCATTTTCATTTTTTTCTTGTAGTTGTCTTTTCGCTGACATGTCACCGTTTGCTCTATGTACGAACAGACCGACACCCTTTCCAGCGCCAGTGCCAGGGTCTGGCTAGCAGAGGGAAATTGGACGCGGCTGGCGGCAGTCTATTGTGTCGACGGGGCGCGCATAAGGACTATTGACTATGGCGCGCGGCCCGGTTTTCACGGTGCACGTGCTTACATCCAGCCATCTAGGCGTGCCGGCCTAAACTTGTATGCTCTAGCCCTTTGGGCGTTGTTGCATTGTGGCATTGTGTTTCCGAATGAGGGGGAGGGAGGATAGGCGGGTCGGAGCATTTCCTGTGGGTTTTGGCTGGGAAACTAAGAATGGGCAAGTAGAAACGGGCAGCAGTATATTGGTTGCAGCTCAGGACCCGTGCTTGCATGGACCAGAGCTGTGCGCGCGGGGCGGCGAGCCTGTCATGGTTAGGGCCGGCGCCATCCCATCTCCAAGCCAGTAGAGCGCGTGCTGAGGGGGGGGGGGGGGGGGGGGGGGAAATTACCAGGGGAACAGCCCCGGAAAAAAAAAAAAGAAACGGAAATGG